>VYXB01002806.1:71874-93046 GCA_013397135.1 Pachyramphus minor
AAAAAAAAAAAAAGAGTTAATAGATTTCTTTCCATACTATGGTATGAAATCTTTTGGAAAATTCTGAAACTAATTAGTATCAAACCTTTCACTTAAAGATAATCCGAGAGGTACCTTTCACTACACTGCAAGAAAGATATTTCTTTGTGTGATTAAAACAAACATGAAAAAGCCAAATATAATTTGATCTGTGCAGTTTAAATTATTATTTTCACTACTCATCAAACTTGCTGATACTATAACAGGAGACTACCTCATTTTTATTGAATCAGTCGCAGTAACATTTTCTTTATAAGGCTTAAGCAATTAATTGACACATTTATTCGATGCTCTGTGGACTAAAAAGGGAAGCCAGGAAAAGAGAATGGTTTGAATGGAGAAAAACAGTAAGAAATACTTTTCTGCCAAGCACTTTTCCTCTGCTGTAAGCCCTTGTGAGAGGATCTTGCCAGAATAAATATTTTCCCCACATGAGGAATAGATTGGTGCTGCTGAATCAGAGTTGTGCTGGGCTCTATGCTCCAAAACAAAAATCCTCCCCTCTCCCTTGACATTTTGTGTTTATCACAGACTCTGAATTTTGTTGTATTCATGTCCTCCACGTTCAAAGCCCCAGTTTGTAGCTTTCATTGAATGAAACAGCTGCCAATGCCACTTACCCTTGAAGATGTTCAATGTTTCAGGTGTGTTGAGAAGTCTTTTTGTGATGTTTTGCGTAGGCTATTGCAAGCATTTCTCTTAGCACCTCAAAGTCTAATTAGGAAAAAACCCCCTGATAATATTTGGCCTTCATGGTTTTGAATATGCTTGTCTATAAAGCTTTAAAATAGTGCTCACAGTATGCCAATAGATGTGAATTAGGTCTTTACACTTCATTCAAATAAGGTCTTTCCAATTTGTGCTTATTTTTCAAAATTAATATAGGCTGTGATCACTGAAGCCAAATTTCAGCATTCAATTGCTTCCAGTTTTGAAAACCCAGCAGACTCTGAAAAAATACCCACAGAAAAAGTCAAAACTGTGTAGATTAAGAACATAGAGCAATAATGATGGTTTTGCAGTTATTATGAAGCTGGTGATCAGTTTAGTATGCAATCGCTAATTATAACTGCCTCTTTGAATGGTGCTGCTTCTTTGCATTTAAACCTTACCAATCATTTGCCATTGTTATTGGAGGGACTGAAGGTGTTAGAATTGCCCTTCGTATTCGCCGTTCTCTCTCCCTGCAACATATTTAATAGCTTCTATTGCTTTCGGGATTATTTGTGCAAAAGATTTATAGTGGTCTTATAGTGCTTAAAAGGTTTTTGTGGGCTTGTTGTCATTGAAAAAGAAACTTCTGAGATTTATGGAATTTATGGAAATTTATCTATGGATGGTCCAAAGTGTTTTTTAACTCTGTGATCAGAGCATCTTGCCATATTTATTGATCAGATTAAATGACGAATAACTGTATCAGGTAAAGTAATAAGCAAGAAGATAAGCACTTAGGAATTTGTTCATCATGTCAACCAACTTTTTGATATCCAAGGCAGAGCTGGTTTCCTTTTTTCACTTAAAGCAGTATGGAAAATGTGGTAATTGGGAGCTGCAAGTGGTTATCATTTTATAAAATATTCTGAAGCTGATCTGTAGCGCTTAATGTCTCTGTCCTGGTTCCATAATCATGTAGGTGATCACATCAAGGTCTCTTTCACATAAGTTACCAATCTTTTCAGATAACAGGAGCCATGATGAGAAACTTCTAGAAGCTAAATATAATAAATATTTTGACTTAGCATGTGCCTAAAATCTCTCTTCTAACTAACTAATAAAGGTAACATGGAAGGAAATGTGGCTTTTTGCTCCATTTTCTTCCAGGGACCATGGGGTCCAAAGAGATAAAGAGACAGAACAGAGCAGGCAGTAACCTCATGCCTGGTACTGGGTCTTAACATGCAGGATAGTCGGAAGAAAGAAAGGTAGTGCTCTATTGGGACAGAAGACCAGTAAATCACTTTAAAAAACTTCCAAGGGCAAGCGGTGAGGACTGTAATTCAAATATGATGTCAGACACATTCTGCCTCCAATCTTAGTACAGAGTAGGCGTCATTTTTACTCAGCACTGCTCCAAAAATTGAAAGTCTATCCCAGGTGTGTACTTAAAACTGATAAAGTGTAATGTTCTTAAATTCTTCTTATGTTTTCCTACACTTTTTTTTTTATGTCCAGCATTACTGACAATAAACTAGAAGAATTCAATTTACTTCATTTCATTGAAGTAAATACATTTAAATTTTTCTCTTCTAGCACATTGTTTCCAATTTTATATACAACCTGTTTGAATTTGTCTGTGACATCTCAACTTTGGAATGATTTGAAATAACATGTCAGTTGAAAAATTGCAACAAATTTTGAACACTTCAATGGTTCATGGATTTCTATGCTACTTGAATGATGCACAAAACAATTCATACCAGCACTTACAGATAAGATGCTTGGCTCTGCAGCTGTGTTTAAGCAGAGACCTTTTTTCCTGTAATAGCTACCTTTGAAGCCTCTGACTACCACTCTGGTCAGGTATATAATATAGTGCTTTCTTATTTTTATTATTATCACATAACACCTTGAAAGAATCATTATGTATGGTTATATGTGTATATGGACTTGTAAATCCTATTTAAATCAGTAGCAAAATGCCAAGAAATCTCTCTTTGCACCTACTACAGAGCTCTGTGTTGGTATTAATATTTTATCTAGTGACCTTTCTAAATTACTTCTTCTATTCCACAAAACAGAGACAGTTGCACACGGATAAAAAAAAGAAGCATACATTATGGTTAAAAAATAATGAAAATTCATGTGCAAAAGAGAAGAAACCATGCATATTTACAATTGTATAATTTTTTAACATTATCATCTATGCATACATAAACACTGTTGTAGCTTGTGTTGTAAACACAGCAACAGCTGTGGTTGGGAAAAGATATTTGGTATAATTATGTGAATGACAAAAGTACAAGCTCCATAGCTGCAGCATGATTTTCATTTTACTTCTTGCTATCAGTCCTTAGCAAGGTGGAGTGTTTATTATGATCTTGTATTTCACAAACAGTTCTTGGATGTGTCAAACTCAGCTAAAATTCTTTCCTTCTCTGTGATTCTTACAAAATGTTAAACCACATTTCAGCTCCAGTGCTCTCTTTAACAAGCTTCCTCTGCAGCTCTTATTCTCTTGAGCAATGATTACTTGCCTTTGGTAGAGAAGACCTGGGAAATCTCCTATTAATGTCTGAACTGAAGCAAATCTTCAGCTTGCATATATCAGACTAATTCCATCAAGGTAGTGAAGCTACATGAGTTTACACACGTGCAAAATCCTGTCCTGCAAATCTGTAAGGCCTGACATTTAAAGGGCCTTTCTACTTAGTCTCTAGGACTCATTTAGTGCTGGAAGTTGAGAGCTTTGCTGGAGCACAGCCAGACTGCTCCTCGGGAGTAAGAACCCACATACATTTCCAATTAATCCATGACTTCTCTCTCTATTCAGAATGTTAAAATCAAATAAATAATGCAGCAAAATGTGTGTAACCCTTGGAAATCTAATGGTTTTTAAAGAATAAGCTAGTGCTGAACTTGTTCTGTCATAGCGGTAGATGTACATTTTATATTGATTATGTATTATCAATGTTTAATTTTCATTTTTTGTTGCTGTAGTATAAGTTGTTAAAGGAAAAGACAGAACTAAAAGAAATAAATGCTGTTGCAAATTTCTAATTTTTTTTACAAATGCTTCCTTCCGCTAAGTGTTCATGGATGTTCCCCTCCATTTAATGTACCTTGAAAATGCAATTTATTCTCTTCTGCTAACTCTTAGACGCTAAGAATGATCTTTGAAAAAACAAGGAGCACCTGTAGAAAAACTATATAGAAACAATTTGCTGAATTATTTTTCCCTCAAAGTTCAACCCCCTTTATTTTTTGGCCTGTTAGTACCCAGAGTATTTCCTTTAGCTCAGTCATACCTAATAAAGTTTAAAGGATTGGTTTCAGCGTTTTTGGTTCACATTGGCATTTCCAGAAAGGAAATCGCACATTATTTTCTTCTGACTCAGTTACAGCAATATACGATTTTACTCTCAGCCTGTAAATTACAATAGAGAGTTCTTATGAAGACCACTAGCTTAACATTACTCAAGAGCTTTGTTCATAACTGTTTGGCTGAGGTCTACAAGTGACATTTTTGTGTAAACATCTGCACCTCTGCACACACCTCATTAACAAAGCAGGCATTGGACTATGCCAATTAATGCCTCAGACTGCATATAAAAGCCAAAAGTAGGATCCAACACGAGTCACTTTCCTGTTCATTCTCATGCCTTACAACATCAGAGGAGTTGCACCTGGAAAGAGTGCTGTGTTATCACCTCTTCTGAATCTCAGCCTAGAGTGGTTGCTCCTTTCAGCTAGAAAAAAATAAATAAAAATGAGCAGCAAAGGTAAATACTCTAACCATTATATTATCTGGGACCCCTCACATCACTCACAGGCCTTTATGGTATTGTAAAATGATGCCCTTTTATAGACCAAAACCTCTGTCTCATGGCTTTATTACACATCCATGGAAAGCAACATTCAGTAATTGAAAAAAATTGGGCAAAACCCCACAGAATTTATAACCAGATCTCAAATGAAATCTCCAATGAAATTTTCCTGCAAATTCAAGTGCAAAATTACTTTGATTTTTCATGCATCTATGCAATTGCTTTCTCACTGTCAGTTATATTTTTCAATAGTTACTACTTCGATGACTTTTAAAATTCTTTAATCTACAGATCATATGAACCATGAAGCAGAAAGTGGGCGGAGTATTACTAAACACACAGACAATACATTTCTACAAGCTGCATCTAAGATTGGCAAGATTAAAGAAAATGGTGCCTAAAGATGCATGTAAAATTACAAGACTGCGTATAACCAGGCATTTCACAAGAATTGTTGGACAAGGGTCTCCAAAAATATGAGACTTTAAAATAAAAACTAAATGAAATCCAATGAAAAAACCTTCATGTTCCATTAAAATGTCTTTAAATTATCCTGCAGACATTGCGTTTTTTCCTAGAACAGCTTAACTTAAAAACCCCACTGAAATGACTTTTAGGCTATTTTGGTTTGGTTTCGTTGTGGGGGTTTTTTTGTTTGTTGGTTTGGGGGTTTCTTGTTTGTTTCTTTTCGGTTTCTTTGTTTTGGGGTTTGTGTTTTATTTTTGTTGTTGTTGGTTTTGTTTGGGTGGGGGTTTTTACTTTTTAATTTTTAGAACTGCAGTTTCCTATTGAATGTTTTCTGCAAATGTTTGCCCAAATTTTCCATGAAATAGACCATCTTGCTCATACACAAGTCAGTCCTAGTACTTAAGTCATTATTCTGGAATTGGGGTAACAGTATAAAGGATCTGATATAAAAGTCTGACGTTGTGCAAAAGCCTGATATGCACAAAAGCCACTTCCGCACAGCTCACTTCAGCCTTATGAAAAACAAAGGAAGAAAAATTAAATTGTTTTTGTTATAAACAAAGCAAAACTGATTTTTACTGTCAATGTTGTGGGATGCAAGTCAATAAATCTATAGTTTTTGTGAGTAGCCAGAGGCAGGCGCCCCACTTGTTGTGGGGTTGAACCATTCACATGGAAAGAGAGCAAAGGCTCAGAGAATTCATCAATAATTTGAACTTGAAGAAAGGTAACAAATAGTGATTAATGAACAAAAACAGACCATGTTTTTTGTTTTATTCTAACTTTTAATAGACAGATGTCCCCTTCATAAAAACCATCTGCATAACTGGCACTGATGGACATCCCTGGTGTCACTTCCAACAGAGAGGTCAGTGATTTCTATGGGCCTAGAGAACAGAACCAATATGCTTAATCATAAGAGTTACTGTATTTTATGATAAAAGAGTAATATTTATAACAATATATGCCCAGTCTCGCACCCAACACAAAACAAATGCTTTTCAGTTCTATGAAGCCTACTGCTGTCAAAGGTGCTCCACAAGATAGAGTGCAGCACTCCTGTGAGAGCAGAATAGCACCATCTTTCATTCTAATGAAGAGAGAGATTGTGTCTTACAGAAACAAGTAATAGGAATTTGTATTGAAGACTCAATATGAAAATATAAATTAGATTAACTTTGTTGTTCTGTACACCAGTGTGTTTGTAAAGCAAAATAGTATTGACACCATTACACTTTACTGTCTGATCTTCCATACCAATTGAACAATTACAGTATTTAATGGATGACTGTTGGTTTTCTTATTTTATATAGCAAGAATAAAGCTGAAAAAATAAAATTAAGACACAAAACTGAAAATAGTAGTGGAAGAACAGTTCATATTCAATCTTAAATTTTTTGTGCTATTCTAAAATTTGAACTTTACTGGTAAATATATTATTTGCTTATATTCTCTCAACAGTTATGTTATTGTGAGTGTGTGAATACATACAGAATCTTCATCACTTGAGTCCAACTTGTCTAGGTAAGTAATGTTTTCTCTGATTTACTTGATAGTACATTTTTAAGCCTTTTGGGTTTTTTTAAGCTGATGCAGAACAGTGCTGTTTCACATGGACATTATTTTATTCACTGTGATTTTATTTCATCCTTCATAGATTTTACTTTCAAGTAACCTTCAGGTCTAGCAAAGTTATTCAACAGAACATCAGGTCTGAGATACCTTAATGACAGAATGATCAGTTGAACGTGCAGCAACGGTTGGCATAAAAGTCTGAAGAAATTGTCAGGATTCATTAATAAAAAGCAGTAGATCATTTATAATACATCAGATACATCCCTTCAGGAATGAAAAGGGGTCAGAAGGGTTTTTTTATATTTCTGATGAAATGAGATAGTGAAAGCCAGAGGTTTCTCTCTTAAACAGGATTTTATTTTGGTCAGTCTTTCCTTATAGGCAGTATAGAATCTATTCTACATGGATTTTTAATGAAATTGTGAACAAATCCTACATAATGCAAATCTGTAAAAGATAGTCTTGAACAGAATGAACAAGAAATAGTGTAGGATAATTTTAAGTTCCTGGCAATAGTGTTTTACTGTTGAGTACATATTGGAATGCATCAAAAATAACCAGAAGCCTACAGAGTTTGTTTTCCAGTCCTCAGATCCCAAACAGTAGCTTGTACTTGCTGTACATCAGTTGCACATAGGATTAATTTAACTTAGAACACTAAGTCCATGTTAGCTTGATGCTGTGCAAATGTAATAAGTTATTAGGCTATAGGGAGTTGTAGAGTGGAATGGTTCTGTTTGGTGCTGCTGCTTCATCTGGTGTTAATAGCTTCAGCTCTCACTAGGATGTCAATGGGAACATTGCAATCTCATCCATCAGGTCTGGAAGGGGAGAATCCTAGTATATTATGATTGCCTCACCTCCGCATAAGAAATCACCTGTGCAATTCTAGCCCTAACCTCTGCCAAATGAAACAGAAAATCACTGAAGAGATGATCAAGGCTATCTTTTCTGTACACAGCATGTTCATCTGAAATAATTTACTTCTTTTGGACTGCTGTTGTGAACATACAGTATTATAACACTACCTTAATTAACCAGTTCCTAGTTTTCAGCTAGCATAGAACTGTAACAGTCAAAATTCTAACCATTCCTATGCAGCACTCTGCAGTTCCAGTATAGGAAATACTTAAAATAAAGCCCTTTTCAAACACTTTCTCACCAGCTTAAATACTGACAAAGGTTGTACAGCTGCTGGTACTTGGCTGAACCCATGTTTTTAGTAATTCAAACTATAATTAGAATCCAAAAATTAACTTCAAATCAATATTAAATATTAACCTATTCCTAAGGTACTTCTTACTCATGCATTATGTAGTATTATGTAGCTTCTTATTTTTAGCCTTTAAAAATGTAATTCATCTATTCAAGACTATAAAAGTAGTAATTTCTGCTATCACATTAATCTGACAACAAGGATAGTAAAGTCCAAACTAAATCTTGATGTGATTAACTTGACAAATTAATGGAAGTGAGAACTTATTGCATTCATAGTCAGTGAGAAAATACTGACATGCTGACATCATGAGCAATGAAGAGCTTGATAGCTAAAGAGTAAAATCCATCTACTTCTCACTACTAAAACAAAACAATTTCCATTCCAATTATTACAATATACCAGTGGATATGTATTCAAAAGCTTGCATGTGTATAGCTTACTGTGATGGATTGACCTTGGACAACAGGCAAATGCCCACTCAGCTGTTCATTCACTTCCACTCTTCAGCAGGACAGGGGTCAAAAATAGGATGAGAAAGCTTGTGGATTGAAATAAAAAAACCGAGACCAGTTACTGTCTTGGGCAAAACAGTCTCAGCTTGGGGGAAATTAGAATCAATTTATTTCCAATTAAATTAAATTCATATAATAACAAATTATTATAAACAATAAATAATTATTAATACTTTAAAAAACGTTCACATTTTTAAAAAGATAAAAAAGACCTTGCCTCCTCCCCTTTCCCAAGTTCAAAGTCCCTCCTACACTCCCAACTCCTACACCCACATCAAAAGGCTCGCAATGAATGGTGAATGGAGGATTATGTTAAGTATGTGACTGTTTCTTAGTGTTAGTTACCTTTTCCTCTTCACCCTTTTCCCCTGCTCCAGCATGGGCTCTCACAGACTGCAGTTCTTTTAGAAAGTGTGCAACTGCTCCAGCAAGAGGGTCCCGCTACAGGCTGCTGTGTGAATCTTGGCTTCACCACGGAGTGTTTCGATCCTTGGTGTTCCCTGTACCTTATCTCATCCTCTCTCTCTTTCTTTCATCTTTCTTTCTTTTCCCCTCCACTCTGCTTGTCTGGTATTTGCTGACCTTCCGTAAATGCATTTGCAGAGAGGTATCACTATCTTTGCTGCTGTCCTCTGTTATGTCTCTTGGAGACAGTTAGAATGATTGTGTCTGTCATGGGGCAGCCCCTGCCTTCTTCCCACAGATGCTGCCTCTGCAGTCTACACCCGGGACACAGATACAAATATACAATTGCATTCAGCATTTCACAGTGTGTTGCAATTCACTTTAAGACCTGTTCCAACATTTGCAGGTTCAAAAGCAGGAAAAGGTGGGGTTTCTGCCAATATCTAGCCCTTTGTTCTAATCGTACAGGTAGATTGAACCCATCGGTCCCTTAAGTCTGGTATTTCTCTACCTGCATTTGCTAGAGCTATCTCCAGACTATATCCTGCTATGCCCAGCAGTTGAATGGTTGCCTGTGTGAGAACTGTCACTGCTTTATTCCCTGTGGGTTTTTCCTCTTTTTGGAGTCCTTTGGTCTGGGAGTCTTCTTCAACTGGTGCGGTCCACAGTGAGGAGGGTCAGTATGTTATTATCAGTTTCTTTTCAGGATGGTAGCTGAGAAAATGAATACAACTCACCTTCAGAAATGAAATCTAGACTCTAAGCTGATATATGATGATTGTAAGATCCATCTGGCACAGCAACACCTTAATTTTACTCCTGCCACTTCCAGTTGTGCCAAGGGAGTGAGAAGGCGATAAAATAGTGACCATATCTCTTGACTAAGAGATATGACCATAGTATTGAGGGGGATACATGCCAAAACCATACTTGAAAACAACAAAGCTAGTTTTTACCAATTAAATAAGATACTACACTTTCTGGGGTAGGTTTCAAATCTCCTCTGTCCTTGATACCACTATCTCACGTTTCTATTGTCCTTTTCTTTAACAGATTGCTGCAATCTTTATAAATTGGCCAGCCTAGGAAACAACAATGAAAAGATTATTTTATAGTTCACGCAAAACTTGATGTCTTTCCTGCAAACAGATCAATTTGTAGGATACCTTTAGATCATGTATAGTCACCTCTAACAATGGGGATTGTAACTGAATACCCTTTTGCATCTGAATAACTGTATTCTATCCACACGTAGGGTTTTTTATGGAGAGTATGTTCTTGAGGTATCAGATTAGATGATTTATTCCATAACTGTAATTAGATAATTTTGATTCTGAAAGCATGATTTTTCTATGAAAGGGGTTATAGTTTCTAGGCTGCATCTCCTAAAACAAATTATTGCTGTCCTGATAGACAAAGGGGAGCTATGCCAGGGAGGCAGAAAGGGTGAATAGTCTTAGAACCACCAAGAACATTTTTCATAGAACGTTTTCATAGCATATGCAACATATGTCAAAAACATGACAGAGAAGGACTGAGTGATTTTCTGTATTCTCTGTCAGCCTAGGACAGAGAATATATCCAAATATATCCATATACCCAAAACCCACAGGAACAAGAACAGGATTACACCACCATGGATTTTTGCCTTGTCTTTTGTGCCACTTTGAGTATATTCAGCTATGGAGGAATTGTGTCATTTTGTATATGGTATTCGTGTGTATTCATACACTTAATTTCTGTTCTTTAAGCTCAGACAGAAATCAAGAACCTTATGTCCAAGATTCATATTAATCTGTTCTTCTATCCCATAATTGGAGATCAAAGGTAAATGGGAACTATTTGGCATATTTTTCAGACCATCTTACAGTCCAATTAAAAAGAAAATTATTATAAAACTGTCAAGAGGAATTATTTCCTATATTTTTAAAGTGCATTTTATATTTTTCATGGTTTGATTTTAAAATATGCTTTTAATAAGAAGCTTTTAGGTTCCTTATTGTTTTTGTAATCTGTCTGGTTTTCATTGACATGTTTTATCTTTCTGATGATATTTAGCTAGTGGCAAGAAGAGATTATTTTTTTTTCTAGATTAAAACACAAAATCAAATGCTGAAAACAAGCCTCTAAGCCCCTAGCATTACAGCTAGAAGAATCAATTCTCTAAATCACTAACTGTCTTAAGTGGTTATTCTAGCTCCTTCACAGATACTCATAGTCACACATGGCATTAACTTTGCAATCCAAATCTGAATTCAAGATGATTATATGAAGTATGATTAATTTATAATGCAACAACAAAGCTGAACATGTAGGGGAAAAGTAAAACATGCAGCTTGGCTGAACACTTTGAATTATCATCTTTAAAAGAAAGGATAATCCTGAATTGTTTTGCAATGCTAAAGAAATGCTTGCCACCACATTTTTAGAGCAACCAGTTCTACTGAAAGTATTTGTAAAAAAAAAATTACGAAAGAAACTCTAGATGTTGAGGAGTATTGATACCAAGGTATCAAGATAGTTCTTTTAACAGGTATTCTTAAAGTAAGCAGATACCACCTTCCTATTGCATTTCTAAATGATCCCATCTCCATCATATCTGAGGTCTAGGTTTTTCTTGGTTGTTTTGGTTTTTTGTCTGTCTGTGTTAAGCAAAAGTGGCAGCATAATTTGGGCTGATATGAGCAGAAAAGATTTGCAAACGGAATTAAGCCCATCTGTTAGATAAGCAGGGTAACTTTCTGAGCATACTTTTGCTTGTGTCTGAAATGATAGGAGGATATTTTACCCAGGTTCTGTTTCAGACTTGAAAAAGAGCTTCTGCATCCCCAGACTTGTTCTGGTTTTCAAGCCATATTCTTTGGACTAAGAAAATTAGGTTACTTTTCCTTTCAAACTGTGGCTTGTACTGTTCTCTTTTTTTTTCAGCTTCGATTTCGTAATGTATTATTTCATCATGTAAAAATTGAGGCAATAGATTCTCTCTGGATTTATGACTACAGAGTATGTGTATACCTACTAGTCTGCTAGACCTTGACCTCATTTACTCCAATCTGAGTCCGAAACAAATTTAGCTGAGTTTTCAAGGAGTTTTATTTTAATTGAATATAGAGAAAGGAGGAGGAAAAAATTAAACAATACTTTCTCTGAAATTTCAGCATATTTTTCTTTTTCTTATTGTGTTTTTGTCTAGAATAGGTAAATATATGTACTTTTTTCCTCAGGAGGAATTTAAAATGAAAACATGGAAACAAACCATAGTGAATTACAGACTGGTACAGGCTGAAGTATCTGAGGTATTGCCAACATATGAAATAGTTAGTGAGCAGTGGACCAGTGAAGACTAACCTTTTCAGTAAATCCAACTCCACAACTTTTGTGTGTGGAAAAAACAACAGAGAATTAGAAAATATTCTTCATCATGTTACAAATAGTAGAAAAAGACAGTGAATCTTCAATCCACCTTCCAACCTGTTTGGTGCTTTACCCTTCTTGGCAGGTCTTTGCGCTCTGGTGCACCCATGCAAAGTTGGAAGTGGGGAACTATGGCTGTGCTGGTGGGAGCAGCCCCCCTCACACTTCTCCTTGCCACACGACCCCTTAAGGGTGCAGAAAGTATTGATTTGCTTGTCTCTCTCTCCTTATGAAAGATAAGAAAAAAATTAATGAAAGTGTTGTGGAGAGAGCTGCTTTTAGACAGTGTGAATGTGAATAGATGTAAACGCCTCAGCACAGTCGGGTTCATGCCATGCTTGTGGTGCAGCATGGCTCAACTGAATTAATTCATAGGACAGGGATCATTTAGGAAACAAGCATCTCAGAAATGGTTCAGTTCTTTCTTATGACATTCACCTGATATCTTGGCAAAGCAATGCCTGTAAAACTACAAGTCTTTTAGCTATCTTTACAAAGTATTGCAGTACAGGCTGCCCATCCAGTTGTAGATTTGAGCCTATATTGATTTAGGCTGTGTTACATGAGAGCGAGCCACATTTCAGACTTCTACTAAAAAGGGTAAATTTTAGAAAGCTTGATTAGTGTATAAGTAATCTCGTCAGTAGGTTTTATTTGGATAATTATGCTTCTTATGATGCCTCACAACTAAATACTGACTAGATCCTTTTTATGACTGTTTTTTTGTACATAAACCTTTATTCATTATTTGTCTTTTTGTAGGTCTGTACATTTTGCTGCTGCTGAGGCCTTTGTGTTGTTTGCTTTTTCTAACCTGAAGAAAGACTCTACCGTCCTTTGAATCACTATTTCTCTTACAATCACTATGTCTGCTTGTGCAGAAAAGCATCAGGCATAGAGTTATTTAAGGTTGTTCAGAAACTTGGACTCAGTGGGCTAAAATATGAAGTATTTTATAAATATAAAATCTGAAGAAAGTCCAGCTCTTACTGAGACTATTCGTTCTCATTTCATTTTGCAAAAGAGACCATCATGCAATTGATCTCTAGTTTTATAAAGTTATGTATGCAATAAATCATAAATATTTTTAGAAATTTTACAGTATTGAGGAAATCGTATATTTTCTTTAGAATACATATAAATACAAATTAAATAAAGATGAACATTGAATATTGAGCCATTTATACCTGTTCTTCAGAATTTTTCAAAGAATATGCATTATTTATTTACCTTTTCAGCTTGTTTCAGCTGCAAGGAGATTGTATATGGAAGGAATTCTTCAGGGGTTCATTAAAAAGCTAAAATGAGTTTCGCACCTGATTTTTGAAAGTGGTTTGGGCCCATTTGGATGTAATGAAGATCCTCTTAATGCCTTAGACATACATGTGAGCTTCCATCATCATTTCAAGTGGTCCCATCCCTCTCTTGTCCTGTTTTTTGTGTGAACATGAGTGGTCTTCAAATCAAAGAGGAATGACGCTTCCTGGAAATAGGCTAGCTGAACTAAGCAGGAGACCTAGCATATTGAAGCAACCTAAAAATAAAAAAAAAGTTATGTTGTAAGAGAAATTTCTGTCTCCTGATCATTCCAGAGTAAATTCAGATAATTTAGCTTGACTACACACTCTTGGAGAAGGTTAAGCTCCTTGGTTGCTACAATAAATTCATTTCAGAACTAGTATCAAGCAAGTGTTGCATTGATCTAACTATATATTTTTAATATCACAGGTTTGTAACCTGACTACAACTTTGCTACTTACTTTCCAGAACAAGAAGGGATTATGTAATTTTCTCTGTTATGTGTGCATTAGAGGATGCAGAGTTGGCCAAGCACTCTGTGCCACCTCTACAACAACAGTCTTGTAGTGTGTTAAAATTCAACGCCTGTTTCTTAACTTGTAAGACGTGCTTATCCATTTATATCTGTTTTATGTATGATTTATGCATATTCTTTCAGTACTATTATCTATACCATGTCAGCTGCCAATAAAGAGAAACTCAGTAGAAAGAAATCAAGTTATGAAGAAGAGACAAGTAAAGATGGGCAGACAGACACCAGTCTTAAATCTTGCATATTGTTGATTATCCTTAAAGATAGAAAGAAATAATTTATGAATGGCTTTCATTATTATCATCTCTTCAGTTCTGAAAAAAAGTTTACATTTCGTACAAATCCAAGGTTGAAAGTGAAGAGTTTTTAACTGAATCAGTCAATTCCTTTTCTTTATTTCAATATCTTTTTCATTTTGACTTTTCCTTCAGACTGTTATTTGTACTCTGCCAGTGATACTTCTGGTGCCAAAGAAAATTCTGTTTCAGTCAGAACCCTTTTGCTATAGAAAAAGTCAAAACAGGAAAGTAATATGAAATAAGCCCTTTTTTTTCCAAAAGCACAGTGCCAGAGTTTGCTGATGTAAAAAAAAAAAAAAATAAAAAAATTAAAGATTCTGAAAAATCAATATTTTCTTGTAATTTTTTTATCTGACTGGTTTGTATTGGCCTTGTTACATTAAATTAAAAATTTAACAGTTTAACAAATTAGCAATTACAGAGTAATATCTACAGGATATCTGGTAAAAAGCTGGTTACTTTATTTTGATATATTGAGTTGCCTGAATTTGTAAATAAACCTGATCTGTAGTATTAAAATGAATTCATGTGACTTAAAGGAGTTCATGAAACATTTTCACATTGCAAAGGCCTGCTTTTCAGCTGAAGGTTTTCTAGGATGTGTGCAATTGAAATTTAGAAAATGTCATATGTGTTAGAAATTTGGAAGTAATGAAAACATTTTTTTTTTCAGTGGTGATAATTGCACATAGAATGGGTTGCACAGAGAGGCCGTCCAACCTCCATCATTGGAGGGTTGCCCTGAACAATGTGGTCTAAATTCAATATTGATAATACTTTGAGCAGCAGCTTAGGCAAGACACCCCTTCCCCCCTGAAATCCCATCTGATTTATTCTGCAGTTTTAAATTGTAACAGATGTTAAAAATTTATTAAGCTGGTATAACCTAGGTACAATTCCATCTGTAAAACTACCACTGATGACTTGGTTGTATATTCTGTAACACATGCCATGTTTGGAACTGTCTAGTTATGAAATCAAATAGTTGAAGCTTGTTTGCTTTTCTAAACAACCTCCAAGTAAATTTAATTTGAAGAATTTGGGAGGAGGTTAATTCTGTCGAAATTCTTGTTGTGTTGTGTGGGTCTCCCCTTAGATCATTATCTCCTTATCTCCAAATCTTTCTATGACACAGAAAGAGTGCCCATCTTCTTATTTAATACTAGAAGCAGATGATTCAGTAATCAATTAGCCATGAGTGATAACTCTCTTCCCAAAATCATAAGTGTTATTTGGGAAAGTGTCTGGTCATTAAAATAATTTAAAATAAATTAAAAAAAAGTATGTGCAAACATTCTGATGGTATCTAGTACTGAGAGACCTTCAGATAAAAGGAAAATAAGGAAGAATTTTGTATTAAGAAAAAAATAACTGCTTAAAGACTACTTAAAAATTATTAATGAAAACTAGTAATGGTGTGGCAAAGTAGATGGCAAGTAAGAAATGCAAGACAGAGCAGCATCATATATGCTTTGAAATTAGTGGTCAGAGGTCATTCATCAAAATATTTTCTTAAAATAAATTTTTAAATAAATACATGTCTTTTCAGCCAAAAAGAGCATGAGATCCTTCCTTTCTCATGTTAGTAAATTGGAAGATAAAAATTATAAGCCACTCCAGGATTTAATAAAGTTCCAGTGAAAAACAGGTTTTATAAAAATAAAAAAGAAAAAGAGCAAATATTAAAAAAAAATTAAAATCACACTTAAAGACACCTTTCTCTTCATTTGGTATTCAGCTATGATTCTTCCTTCAAAAAATTCAGACTGTACTCTGGTTGTGTTAAGAAAGAATCAGCAGCCAATTGTCTGTGGAAGAAAGAATGGGTCTGCCCGGTTGTCTGGCCAAATTAAAGGGAAAAAAAAAAAAAGAAGTAGACACCTCCCTCCACCCCAAAAAAGACCCAACCAACCAATCAAAAACTGACTTAAAAAAAATAAAAATAAAAAGAATAGGGAAACAAAAGTAATGGCTCTTTCTTAGTTGTACTTTGTAATAGCAAAGAAACACTTGTCTCTGTCATTCATAGCCATTTCACTTGTGCTCTAGGTAACCAGACACCTTCAGTGGACTACAGAAGTTCAGCAGCTGCCTCATGACAGCACAATCCTCTGACAGTAAACTTTTTTTTTAAAAAAGAGACTGAAAATCACATTATTATTGTGTTCAAATGTTTTTCTTATTGGAGGATAAGAACATATTTTGACTGCATGAATAAAACAGCAGATTTACAGCAGATTACACTAATTCACACAAGAGAGCTATCCTGCCAAAGACAGAACTAGAAAGAAAAGTGAAAATATACTAGCAAATTAAAGTGTCATTAAAAACCCAAATTCTTCTTTCATTTACTTGCAAGTACTGGGTAGGGCAGACAAGATGCCAGCAGCGTTAGGAAATGCCAGAGCCATTGTAGCCTCTGACATGCTCAAGTCCCCTCTTCTGTGGGGTTACTCCTCGACATTAGAATGAAATGTGAGGTGCAGCTCTCTGAGCTCTATGCCGGACACATCCCTGCCAGTACTGGCACAACATGTGGAGGAAAATGCGCTGCTATTGTTGACCAGTGGCCTGTTATTTCCTCTTAGGTGCGACCTGTTCCATCTTAGCTTGCTGCTGTAATAAACTGCAATTAGCTTCCTGCTGTGATAAACCCCAATTAGCTTCCTTGTAATAGGTTGCATTTTGGTCTAAAGTATGTCATAAAACTAATTCTGTACCTTCTAAGTGAAAGAGAATCAGTTGCCTGAGGCAATTCCAGATAAATTCTCAGTGTTTATTTCCTGTCTCAGAATGACTTAATTTCTTAGCTGATGAAATAGATGCCATTCAGTTGTGAAGTGAAACAAAATTGCTTCCTTGAAAGTGTGCATTTTCACATCCAAGGTAAATCACGATGTCATAAACCACTCTTTTTAGCTTATTAAGGTCTTTGAGGTCATCTGTATCCTGACTTGAAAAGAAATACTTGAGAATACTGCTTCTAGACACACTTCATTTAACATACTATTTTGTATGTATTGCTGTGTGTATATATAACATTAGGTCAGCACCTACATACATGCTAGATGTATCAGAATGATAGATTGCAACTAAAGATATAGCCAAAGGTTCAGTTCCATCTGAAATTAAGATTATAGTGAAATATTAATCATCTTAGTACAATTAAGTCACATTGGCATTCTAAGGTAGCATTGGTCTAAAAGCATAATAACATTTATCTGAAAATATCTAAGTAGCTAAGTGTGCTGTCACTCTAAGGATCAGGTCATTTTCCTACACTGGAATATACAGTTGTCATTACATTCCCAAAGTATATAAGCATATATGCCTAAATATCTTTATCATTGTACTGCCACATTCACCAGGATCTTCAGTGAATGGAGATAGAAGGCAAACCTCTTCATGCTGATAGAGCAAACAGGAGAGGACAAACAGCTTCATGCTGATAGTGAACCTCCTGGAGTTTTTAAACTTAAAAAGGTTGATTTAAATGAGATATAAGGAAGAAGTCTTTTACAATGAGGTTGATGAAACACTAGAATGGGTTTTTCAAAGAGGTGGTAGGTGCCTAAACCCTGGAAACATTCAAGGTCATGTAGGATGCTGTTTTGATAATCTGATCTACTTGAAGAACGTACCTTCTCATTGCATGGAGGTTGGACTGCATAACGTTAATGGTCCCTTCCAACCCCAAATATTCTACAATTCTACAATTAATAAGTGTCTGCTACAGGCTACCTAACAAGGAAGAACAGAGCTTCTATAAGAACATAGCTGACATAATTTTTAACAAAATCTCACCTTCATAATAAACTGTAAGTAATGAAAAGACCACCATGTCCCAAAGTAGACTCTTTCAAGAATTATCCAAGTTTTTAAGTGACCTGAAGCTTAATACTGATTGGCTTGCTGACCAAAACAAGCCATTCTCCTCAGCAAATGTCTGAACCACATGCAGGAGTACATCTCAAGTTGTTGTGCATCTCAAGTCTTACTGTTAAAAAATTATGATGCTGAGAATGTTTACCATACATCAGTGTAGAAACATAAACAGTTGTAGGTTTTGATCATGTTGGCAGTAAAATATAACTTTCTTTATACTTTTTAATATTATTTTTAATTATGTGATTGTCTAATAACAGCAGAATTAAAAGCTTAAGTTATTTATTAGGTTAGTGTTTCAAATTACTTATTATCATATTCTAAATAATTTGTAAAAATCATAGGTACAGTCTGCACTGTTATAAGCAAGCACAGTGAGCCCAAACTAGATTAACACTCTTTTTCTTTTTTTTTCTTTATAATATAAACCCATCAGATCAACAAAGTTTAGAGTATAACTTTCCCTTGGCATCACAAAGCAATTCTCTCTGAAGAACTGCTTGCCAGAATACTCATAAAAGTATCTATGTTCTAAGCCACGTGAAAGCTTGCATCAGAAGAAAAAAAAAGGTGTTTAGAACAGAGCTTGTTTATGAAAATATTAAATAAACAATATTAAAACAGTAGATCAATGTGCTTTGAAAGCACATTTTCCAGTGAACTACCAACATGCTACATGCGAGATTCAAGAGACAAAGAAAAGAATAAAATTGTTTTCCTCCATAGCTAATGTTGCAGGCCAAAATACTGAACGAGGCAAGGGGGTCATTCTCAGTATTCAGTTAGAGTCAGCACTACTAATCTGGGCTACATTTTATTTTCAGCAGTAACTACCGTGTAATTTCAACATGATGTTTTGAACTAAAGTTCTTTGAACTCTAAATCATGAACTAACATTCTTTCATAAGAATTCTAAAGGTAAAAAGCCTATATAAGAGGTGTTGCACAGTGTCTACCATTTTAACAAGTTTGGCAGACTTGCTGCACAAATTTTTAAAAACAGAACAGTCCTTCGAGGTACTACTTAAGTAATAATGCCTATTCTACAGAATCAGATTTTCCGCCCCACTGAAAGGACTCAGAAATCAGATTCCACACAAAATTTTAAGACAGAAAGAGTCTAAACATAATTCTACAATACGTAGGCGTCTATGAGGTGAGTTACTCTTTCTCCACTGGTGAAAGTTTAAGGTAGGAAACAGAAAAAAACCTAATAAAACAGTTAAGACGTGCTTATACTGAGTCCATCTCTTCATGTAGTTCAATACAAGAAGTTGCTCAGGTAATTTACATGGATTCACATCCTACCAAAAGCCTTGCAGCATCTTCTGAGTATATATTAATTCAAAAACCTATTTATTGTCTTGTGCTTTTGAGTAGGGTTTTTGGGAACAAAATATTTTTTTGAAACCAAATATTAAGCCTTTCATTTGAAAATAAACTGTGCACATATTACTTTCTCTCTACTAAGTTGTCAGAACTCAGTAAGATGTCTCGCAAACACCCTGTGCCCTTTTCTTTACCCCTGTGAGCACCTCTGTATGAAATAGTGTATGTAGCAAGGACAGGTGTTGGGATTTTTACCCCTTCAGCTTCTTTGCAAAGATTACAATAGCTGTAAACGACCTAGTCCTGTAGTAATATTTTATTACCTTTTCAGTTATTAGAAGCTTCTGTAGGAGTATGTTCAGTGGTGGGATTTTTTGTCTTTATTATACTTCCAAGTTGCACATGGTATGTGCTAATGGTAATACCAGACATTATGCATTAGGCATAGAGATTTTGAGATTAATGAAAGCAGCATATGTTTACAATAAGCCTTTATGTTAACTTTCACTACTACCATATATGATTTTTATGTGTTGCTTAACACACTCACTGAGTTATTTGCAATGGCAGAGGACAATGATTTGGCAAACATTTCAGACATGAACATAGGAAAAGAGGGGTGACAGTGTGGCCAGCTTGGCTGGATAACGGCAGCAGCTGTCTGTGGAGGGTCTCAGGAGGCAGACAGCATTCGGAGGAGGTTTCAGGTTCTGTAAGCTATCAGTATCACATTTTACTCTAACCTCAGGTCTCTGAAACATAAAGTCGCTCATTACTTTTGTTGGGAATGTACTACTTGAAGTAACATGAAATTATACAAGTGTAGGCACTATTTGCATTTATTTGTATAGCTTTAGGACATCAACAGTATTTCAACGTAAACAAAACAAACTCATTTATTTTTCTCTGCCAAAATGTACTTTTCCCTCTTTCTCAACATGAGGAGTAGCTGAATGTATTTATTATTTTTACTAGAAAATAATTTTTTCTTCCAGTTGAAAAGCAAAGAAAAAAATTAAAGAAGCGTCTCTTCATTTGAGTGCTATCATTTCCTTTCTGTTTATCATTCAAACCATATCATCCTACTGTTCAGGCTGTCATACCTCTGTATATATGGTGACTGATGTAATCATTGTGCAATCAATGGGATCTCCCTGGCAATTATCTAACCCTCCAGAGCACCTTTTAGGATCATGTTGTGAAGTAGTTTAGCTGTTCCTCTTTATAAATGACATTTAAAATCCCCCATTGTGTCTCTAAGAACTGACAATATATATTTCCAAGCCTGTATCTTCCCAATTTCATTGAAGGTTTTTACAGAAAGACAGCATTTTAATCTATTTTCATTGCCCTCCAGAAGCCCAAAATATTTCTGATTTTTATAGTGTAAAATTTAAAGTATACCTTTTGTCAGTTCTATTACAGAGAAACCTTGTTTACATCATATGGTCTTAGTAAAAACAGAGCAGTAATAAATATATAAAAATCTGTATAAAATAATAATATTTTATACATATATACACACACACATATATATTCCCTGGCTAAGAAATTGCTGCTGCTTTAGAATTCTGTCTCCAGTGGTGGCCGGTTACCAGTGGTGTCCTCCAGGGATCAGTATTGGACCCAGTCCTGTTTAATATCTTTACTGATGATCTGGATGATGAGATTGAGTGTACCATTAGCAAATTTACAGATGACACCAAGTTGGG
>VYXB01002806.1:93174-136795 GCA_013397135.1 Pachyramphus minor
TGTGTCCAGTTCTGGGCCCTCAGTTCAGGAAGCATATTGAGGTGCTGGAGCAGGTCCAGAGAAGAGTGACCAGGCTGGTGAAGGGACTTGAGCACAAGTCCTATGAGGAGAGGTTGAGAGCTGGGGTTGTTTAGACTGGAGAAGAGGAGGCTCAGGGGAGACTTCATCACTCTCTACAACTCCCTGAGAGGAGGTTGTAGCCAGGTGGGGGTTGGTCTCTTCTCCCAGGCAACTATCAGTAAGACAAGAGGGCACGGTCTTAAGTTCTGCCAGGGGAGGTTTAGGTTGGATATTAGGAAGAAATTTTTTACAGAGAGGGTAAGCAGGCATTGGAATGGGCTGTCCAGGGAGGTGGTGGATTCACTGCCCCTGGAGGTATTTAAGAAGAGACTGGATGTTGCACTTAGTGCCATGGTCTAGTAATCATGGCAGTGTTGGATCAAGCATTGGACTTGATGATCTCAGAGGTCCTTTGCAGCCCGGCTGATTCTATGATCCTATGATTCTCATCCAAATTTTTTTATATTAGAGGGTTTTTTTGACCATTTCTGTACCTAAGTGCCATACTGGACTACAATTTGAAATTTTAATATGTTTTTTATTGGGTAAGATGAACTTATTTGAAAAAATGGTTTACTCAGCGAGATAATGTTGAATACCATATCCTTTAGGTACAGCAGATTCATTTGAGCTACCTCACATTAGTAAGAAGTAGATTTATCACACTGACTTAGTGTGCAATACTACAAAGGAAATGATGCACTCTTCCCCCAGTCCTTTATGTAATGAAAAAAAGCACTGTTAGCAAGACTGAACCATCATCAAGTTCACTGAGTTCTGTTTATTACCATTATCATTACACAAATCTATATTTTGGCCACTATATTAAATATATTATGAGATATGTTAGTGAGCGCTGTATAATGATGACTTTTGAAAGCTTTTGGTGTATTGAAGGGTCCACAATATAGCAATTCTGACTTCAATATACAGATCATACAAAGAATTATCTGAAGAATTTCTGCAGCTGTGTTGTATAAATCAAAACCATTCTTCATTTTAGTACTTTCTATTGATTTGATCTTAGTATCAGAATTTACAAATTTCTTTTCCTGAACTTATCATTGCACTTAAACTAGCCAGCAAAGTTAAGTTTTCTGTCTTTGTCCATTATCAGTAACCACCAAGCTATCATCAGTTTTCCTAAAGGTTTTTAAATTCCTACTATCTTACCCTGATATAAAATTTCAAGCAAAGGAAAATTCATCAAGACCAGATATGTTGGTTGTAATAGGAAAGCTACTTAAATGTGAGATTGAAACTTATGATTCCTGTTCTCAAGAGACCTTACAACCATCTCATTTTGGATACAAATAATGTATCACATGGTTATTTGTACTCTACAGTAATTCTGAAATATTTTTATTCTTTTTCTTTTCTTTATAGTCTTCTTTTTTCACTGTTGTGTATCTCCATTAATCAAGTAATCTATACTCGGTGTGAGAATATTCCCTTGACAGAAAGCAGATATTAAAAGCAGATCATCAAGGGCCTCATTAACTGGCATACCTAGTGAGCTGTGATGGTATCTGCCACTTGGACATCAAGAAGATGCACAAAAGCCTCAAAAAATAATTGTTGCAAGTACCTATGGCCTTCCTTCTAGGAAGACCACGAAGCTCCTTCCACCGTGAGGTTTTAGACTTCAGTTGCTGAAATATTTCATGCAAGGTCTGGGAAGTCTCCCAATAAGATCCTTTGAACCCTTGTCTCTGAAGTTACAGATACACATTCAAAGCAACCAATGTCTTCAGAAATAGGCATTTTTAAACCATTTGAGCACTCCTCAGATTGTTTTGATAATTAGACACTTCCCATCTTTTTGTCTGGATCTACCCAATAAAAGCCCATGCAAAATGTCCCAAAGCTTAATAACCTTCACTTTTAAACAGAATCTTTTTTGTAGTATGAAACTGTGCAAGTTCTGTCTTCCAACTAACTCGTGAGACAATACATGGAATACTCTAGCAGGATGTGCTATGAGAAACTTAGAGAGAAAGCTTACTTGTTTTTAGGAACAATTAGTTAGTGCATGAATTCTTTAGACAATTTACAATATTCTCGTGAAGAGAGGATTTCCTTTTTCTTTTTCTATGGACACCTAATTAGCTCTAATTACCTGTGATTACACTATTATAAACCATGTTATTTTTCATAACACTGACTGCAGATGAATCCAGCACAGAGTCAGGCAAATGATTTAGAGCAGTTCAAGCATAATCAAAGTTGAGGAGCTGAATGGATTGACTATATTTCTAAATGCAACACATATGTGTTCCCCAGAATTTTGGCTGAACAGGTAGCTTTGAAAAAAAGTTTCAATCCTCATTTAAGCCTCAAAGAAAGTACTGTTGAGGTATTGCTGTCTTTTTGAGCTTCCCTTCATTTATTGAGACAGAAAACCTTAGGTCACCTGTGACCTAAACATGGTAGGTAAATTAGCTTCCCTGCTGGAATTAAAACAAAGTCAGCATTTAGGAGACATCTGTAGGAGTTCTCTAGGGCCCTTTTTTCCACCAGATGAATACAGTGATTTTACTAGAAAACTTACCGTTTGGAAACCTCAGCAGGAGAATTTTTTTCCCTCTGTCCTCCTACTAAACTCCTGCACTCCTACTGCTCACTCCTTTACTGTTCCTTGTAGGACTTTCTTGTATCTTCCTATATTCAAGAGGTGGTTCAGCCTGTTAATTTACTGGACTCAGAGATCCTAAGAGGCTCCTAACAGTTTTACAATGGCATATGTTTTGGAATAAGCCAAGAAGGACTGTGTGCAAGAGAGAGAGCTTGGCAGGTTTTGCACATTTTTGGTTTTCATCACGTCTATTTCAACCTTTGCACCACTTACAATGGCAAAATTTATGGGACCTAGGAGTAAACACAATGGGAACTGTTCAACTTTCAGCCTCACATCACTGCAAGTGTTTGTACTAAATTGTGGGGCTTTTAAAGCAATAGGTAACAACAATTGTTTCACTCCTTTTTGAATAGCCGTCATTTTCAGACATTTCCGAATTGCTTGTTTCCCTGAAATGGCCTTGTCTGTATTCTGCAGGGTGTACTGGATGATGAACATTTTCAAATTGCATGGTTTGCAGTTCCTAGTACCAGTGAATTTACAGCTGCTTTCAGACTCAGTGAACTGCATTTGATAAGGCTGCATTCAGTCCAGAACCTTTCTTTAGGTACATAATTGAAACTATTCTATCAAATCTGTTTCACTTAGACTACAATCGTGTTCTGCCA
The DNA here is from genome assembly GCA_013397135.1 of Pachyramphus minor. Classification (NCBI taxonomy): domain Eukaryota; kingdom Metazoa; phylum Chordata; class Aves; order Passeriformes; family Tyrannidae; genus Pachyramphus; species Pachyramphus minor. The sequence continues at coordinate 96,481 of VYXB01002806.1, forward strand.
GCAACTCAAAAATCCCCATTCTGCCATGAGCAGTTAGTGGTGGGTGTATAATATCATTTAATCATTCCCCTCTAAAGCTCTGGCACGTGAGAATAATGCTGTAATGATGATCAGGTACGTGTCCAAGCAGCATCTCAGGGTATTGCAGTGTGATTTTGTGGTGTGGCAGTTATAAATTCAGAGACACAGATGTCCTATTAAGGGAGAGTCCAGACTTTTTGCTGTCATTTAGAGACTGGCATGTGTCTGGTAAAGGACTCAGAGGAGTCTTCCATCTGTTTGACCAGCTACAGCCTGCATAGTGAACTGTTCCCTCTTTCTAGTTGTGATATTACAGGTTGGGGGGTTTGGGGGCTTTTTTTTTTTTTTTTCAGTCTCTGTTGTAATAAAGACACTCTGAGAACACATTTTTCCTTATACATTCTCAGAGCGTTTATTAATTTCTTCTCTTTATCACTCTGCAGAAATGAATCTAGCTTTACAGGTTATGTGGTTCTGTGTTCACACATTTGTATGCTAGAAGATTTCCAGTTGTCTTTCAGCAATCAACATGAACTAAAAGAAAAGAAAAAAATTACACTCATATTCATTGTATTACGGAAAACTTTCAAAGCAAAAGAACAGAAAAAAAAATATTGGAGTTTATTTTTATTTGTTTGTTTATGTGGTCTGCTAATTAGGATACTTAAAGAAAGGGATTATGACTTTATAGGCAAAGAAGGAAATTAATGAAGAATGTACGAAGTGTTAGCTTTAAGTGAGGGTCTTCAGAGACATAATAGGAAAAGGAGCAATCTTCTGAGCTGTAAATGGGAGTCCTAGAAGTCTAATTCTGCCTTCTATTTTAACACCACTGCTTTTATTCAGTTTTTAAAATATCTTGTTATTAAAATGTGTGTTAAAGCAGCTCAGCTAATATTCTGTTTGAAAGACAAGGATATGAGACATGTTCTTGCAATACCACCAGTTTTATGGTTTTCCATGTTGTCATAATCATACAACATTTAATCCAAAGTCTGTTCAGTTTATTGCTTTGTGTGGAGCAAAGGGATTTGAAAGAATTTCAAACCCACTTTGAATCCAGCTGTTATCTGACCAAGAGACCAACTACCAGCAGCAGCCAAATGGTCTGTGGCTTTTTTTAGGGAAAGATGGGCAGTGCCAGGCTCTCCCAAAGAATTTTGCCCCTTTCCAAGCAAAATTGCCTCTTTCCTCAAGACAAGGGACTAGATTTGGGGTAGATAAAGGTATCCTGCTTCCAGGGAAGACATTATTCCTTCTGCTGAGGAACATTGTAAGACAAGGAGTCATCATTACGTGATGGAGCCTACTGTCTGCATGAACTCTACAGGAAGTCTGGACACACTATCTCGGGCAACCATGCTACTTCAGAGAACTAGAACCTCAAAAGTTGAACTTTAAGGAGCAAATATTCTTTTCTGAAGGTATCACTTTCATTCGTGAATTTCTTCAGTAGAAATGGCAGGGCCATATGTTCCCTGAACATTTCATGTGAGTGCTCTTTATTGTTAGACACTCTTTCTGCTCCTTGGCTGCAGTAAATGAATGGAGCAAGAAAAGCAGCAAATGATGTAACCGTAAAAATTACTTTAATTTTTCTTTCATAAAATATTGAAATATTGTATTTTTTAAACAAAAAAGTAGTAATAAATCAAGTCCAATTGTTGTATTATTTACATCAGAAAACATCTGAAAATTAATTTAAATGGAAATAAATATTGAATATGCATGTATATTTATAGATGAGATGTCTGGTATCAGCGCTGCTAATGGCTCTCAGTCTATCATCAACAAACATAGACTGCAAAACTTTTCATCATGTTAACATCAACACATTTTGAGACAGATAAAGTGGAAAGTTGGAAAATGAAAAGACCTTTCATAAAATTTCCCACAAAATTAAAAAAATAAACACTCTTTGCTCCATTAAGTAAGATTTGTAATGTTTTGCTTTTGTTGTGAGCTGCACATTGTGGATAAAGCCCCATCAAATCCTTTATCAAGCCTGTAGGTCCCATTTCAGACATAGGCATGGCTAGTGAGTATATGGTTTAGGGCAAAAAAGCGTGCATCAGGCCACATATAAAGGCAGAAATAAGGTGCACCAAACAAAATGTTTCTGGACTCCAGTTGTACTGTAGAAGAGCAAAGACAGGACAAACACTTTCAAAAACATCAGTATTTCTTGGAGCTTTTTTAAGCCTGGATCATCTCTGTGCTCATCAATACATGGATTAGACAGAAAAAGCAGATACAGATGGAAAAATATATACACCTGCACATTCATAATATATGTGAAATATTAAGGTCTGTTTTACCTAACTTTTTAACAGTCTATCCTTAAAGTAGACAAAGCAGATCTGTCAGATTCATCCTGTACAGTAGGCAGAAAATCAGGCCTTAGCTGGTACCTTTTATATAAATTTTACAAATGCTCACAGACATTCATTAAGATATATAACAGGAATGGCCTCTGCAGACTCTGGGGCAAGGGTGAAGAGGATAGTAAAGGACAAGGGAGACTGATTGAGCACTTGGAAAGCTGGAAGTAGGATTTGATTGTTTTATTAGAGAGAAGGTTAGAAGTTATAAGACAGAGATAAAAGATAGCTCCTCTGATGGGAAATTTAGAGAGCCAAGGAGTCAATTAAGTGTGTGAAGGACTATCCAGATAGGGGAGGGGCTGAGTGGTGTGGAGGCCTCATGCTAGGAATGGGGAATGGAGGAAGAGGGAAAGGATACGTGGCAAGCTCAGCAGCAAGAACAGGCAAGGCACTGCTGTAAATCACACAAACTGCTGTGCTCCCATATGGAAAGAAAAGAAGATGAGGTCAGCTGGCTTCACTTGGGATTTCACATGTTGTATTGCATTGGGTTATCAAAGAGATCTAGAAGCAAAATGTCTGTTAGAAAGAACAATTAGGGACAAGTTTGTAAGGTCAGCTTTTACCCTGATGTTTACCGAGACTGAGTTGAGGCTGAAACAGATAAGTCAGACAAACATACCTTGAGGTACATTGAAAATAGATGTGTCCATTTTGTGGAGTTTTTTTAAAGAAATCAGAAAAAAATTAAAAACCTTTCCATTCATGTCATTTTTTAATCCATTACATATTTTGACTCACAGGTTTTGACAGCTTCAACCTTAGTGTTTATAGTCTTCCTGTTATCTTTCAAAGATGGGTGTACGTGATATAACGGAGAGCTGAAATAATTCGAAATAACTAAATAAAGATGACTGTATAGTTATGATCATTTTTGTGTTACTGCCCTATAGGGAGAATGTGTATTTCTGGTGGAGTGCCTTGTATGTCTTATTCTTGAAAAATTAATCCTGGCTATAAAGCACACACACATATTCACAAAAAAACCTCCCACTAATAAAATAAGTCTCCGTTGCTACGTGTGTTAAAAGCATTCTAGGTGAATATAAATTACCTTGGGAAAGAAACCTTGAGGTTAGATATGCATAGGGCATTACTATTATGTTAAAAAGATCACAACCAACGAAAGACTGGAAATGCCATAGCCAGTCGTCACAAGCTGAAGGTATGTAAACACAAACCTTTTAACACCTGTGCTATGACAATAAGCTTCTCAACGTGAATAAACTTTCAATATGGTCCCACCTTTAGGTATGTCAGTTAGAAAGATATAGGCAGACACTATACAACAATCTTGATAAGAAACTATTTCTAAATTTAAAAATGCATTTATTTAGGTTGACAGATGTGACTTTAAGTTAAAAATAATGAATCACAGAATGGTGCATAGAAGGAGCTTCTCGAATTCCTCCAGTCCAGTCCCTCTGCTCAAGCAGAATCAGCCAGAGCAAGTTGTGTGGGACTGGGGTTTGATTTCCTTCAAGAATGCCCACTCCACAACCTCTCTAGAAAGTCTGTGCCAATGTCTGAGAACACACACAGGAAAAAAAATTTTTTCCCATATTCAAATGTAATTTCACATGTTTTAACTGTGTCCACTGTCCTGCCACTGGGTGCTATAGGAAGAGTCTAGTCCCCTCTTCTCCTTTCCCTCCTATCAGGTATGTATACACATGGATAAGATTCTCCTGAGCTTTCTCCATGAAGAGTCACAGCTCTCTTTGCTTATGGGAAAGATATGCCAGGCTCTTCATCATCTTTGTGGCCCTACATATGAATTGTTCCAGTAAATTCATATCTTATAGTGAGGAGCCCATAATTGTAGTCAACATGCCAGTTGCTGGATAGGGAAGATAAATCTCACTGGACCTGCTGGCAGTGCTCTGCCTAATGCAGCCCAGGAGGAGGCTGGGTTTCTTTCTTTCTTGCTACTGAGAGGGAGCACTGCTTTCTCATGGTCAGCCTGTTGTCCATTAGAACCCAGGTCCTTCCCTGCTGAGCTGTTTCCTTGACCTCAGCTCCCTGATGCTCAGGTTAATCTTCTGAAGATGCAGAACTTTTCATGTCTCCTTGTCAAATTTCATGAGATTCCTGTCCTTCCAATTCTTCTACCAGTTCAGATCTATCTGAATGGCAACACAACCCTCTCATGTTTCAGCCACTCCTTCCAGGTTTTTTGTCTCAAGATTTGTCTAGGGTGTAGCTGGCTTCACTGTCCACCAATGAAGATATTATAATAAGGAGGTCATTTAGGAAGATGTTATGATTAGTCTAATATTAAATGAAACAGAATTTTAACCACAAGGAGGACTGTTTGAGAATCATGGACACAAATCTGTCAAAGGTCAACTATACCTCACAAATATAATTGTTTGCGTGATAATGTGGTGAGATTTGTGGATGAGGGGAGAGCAGCAGTTTTAACAAAGTTTTAATTGTGTCTCACACAGTACTCTCGAATCCAAGGAAGATTGTTACTGTCTACATGGGTGCACAACCAGTTGGAGGAAACACTAGCTGGATGATTGGACTCAGAGGACAGTGGTAATGCCAGTTTCAAGGGGATTTACTGCAGGGGTCTATACTGGGATGTGTCCAGATTGTGATTATGCCACACAATAATCACAGGAGCAGAGGGATTGTACTCATGTCAAGCTTGAAATTGACAGCAAATTGTTGGGACTGATGGGTGTGCTTCAGGTCAGGGCTACCATCTGGAGTGACCTGGACAGACAGGAAGGAACGGGATGATGGAAGTCTTCTGGAATTCAACAAGGAAAAATGGAAATCCTACCCCTGAAAAGGATAACTCCTGCAGCAGACTGCTTGGCTGGGAGGAGTTCTGGTGTAAAGACTCAGGGATCTGGGTGGGCTGGGAGCTGAGCAAAAATCAGCGGTGTTTTCTGGCAGCTGTGAAGGTCAGCTGCATCCTGGGCTGTATGAACTAGCCAGTCAATTAAGGGACAAGATTGTCTCCACTGGTTTGGCACTCATTAGGCTGCACAGAGATACTGCACATGGTTTGTGACCGTCAGTACAGGCAAGATATCAATCAACCCAAACAAGATCAGCAGCTGACTGCTGAGGTTATTAGAACAAAACAATTATAGCAAAACCAAGGAAAAGACAATAGTCTAGGCGAAAAAAACCACAACACTATGTTATACAGAATGGTCATCTATATTCTTGAAAGAAGCGATCAGGAAGAATTTAAAGTTCATAGGAGGCAAATAATTTTGCGTGAACTTCTGTGGCTTAAATTCTGAGGTGATATTTACATGTATAAGCAGGGAAATAAACAATCAGGAGAAAAAAAAAAGGCACATAAACCTTCAGGTGTGAAATATGACATTACTGTCCATGAATATTAGATACAGGGTTTTTTCCCCCATAGCTCTAAAAATAGGTGGAAAATGAGAGAAGGCAAAAAAATCACACCAGAGCTAGGGAAGGTGGGCTTTTGGCAAGGAACATACTGAACTTGATCAACTAACTTCATCATACCAATGAAGAGACATCTTGATTATGGTGTGTAAGTGCTTCCAGAGGACAAAATACCTGAAACTAAACTGTTCTTTAAACTGAGAGTGAATTGCTACAAGTTAAAGCCAGTCACATTGAAATAACTAATAGAACAAATTTTTAAACAAGACTGATTATCCAATAAAATAATCTACCAATAAAAGTGATGGATTCTCTGTATTAAAATGATGAGTGATTCCTTTCTGGAAAATGTGTTGTTTGGTTTATGGATATGATTGCAGGTATGAGACATAGGACATTTAGAGAAAATATGAATGTTTGGCTGGAAGGTGTACTGACATGGAAACTAATCCTGCAGTCAGACCAATTTGTTGCAAATATGCTATTAAATGGCTATTAAATGGGGTAGGATCACAGATGTATTTTAATTGGGGTTATGATGTTTTTTTCACATGAGATAAATATTTGTCACCATGTGAGCATACCCTTAGTTACACAGAACTACAATAACTTCACTTGAGTATGAATCAGATGAAATGTAATGGACAAGCAGACAGATGGTATGATGATCCTTTCTTAAAACTTCTGAATTTGAAAAAAACCCAGTTCTATTTTACCTCTGCTTTAGACTATGCAGCCGTAAAAGCATGTTATGCCTAAGAGCAGCAATAAGATTTATTTGATACAAAAATTTTATTTGATGTATGCTGTGATCTTAGGAGCTTAGATTAAGTCTAAATCATAATTTTCATGGTTATTACAAATTATCATTCTCTGTCAAACAAATCTTGGATTTGGAGTCACAGTGGCAATTTGTTGAGTTTTTTAGGACTGTGGTTTTTTATATGCACATGTATCCCAAAAATCACATTTGTTATGGCAGCTTTCTCAAGTCAGGCTCACATAAACTTTCAGCAAGGAGGAGACATAACAACCACACTGCCCAAAGACACTGTCTGCCTCCAGCCATCCTTGACAGCTGTGGATGCACATTGTGTAGGTGTTGGTACTGCTGAGTTCCAAAGGGAGTACGGTCACCTCTCCAGCTTAAGGGTGTTCAGCAGCGGCAGCTAAACCTTGTAGTGAGGAGTTATGACAGAAAACTTTCTCTGGATAAAGAGTCTTCACAGATTATGCTTATTAATCTAAGAACCCCAAGTTAATTTTCCATTATTGAACATTATTTACATTTGTTGAACAATTTAGCTCCTTTACCAACTCACAGGGACTAGATCTGTGCCTCCCTTCCAATTCAACAGAGAAAAAGGGCTGTGATAAAAGAGGTAAGGAGTTGAGGGAAAAAGCAGCAACAAATACAGGAATACAAAAACATGCTCAATGTTCACTAACATAGAGCCTAATACCCAGGAAGAGCCCTCTGGTGTGGTCTCAGCCACTAATACATTGCTGGCTTTGCTTTCTCTTAAATATATTCATTTCCTTTCTACAATGACTGTTTTGGGCATAGGTAATTTTTGGTCCTTTGGAATACCGGTTCTTTCTTGTTCCTATAAATAGCCTCGCACCAACACCGAACAGGCAGGAGGGCATCCAGTGCTTTTACAACCTTGCAGAGAGCCAGACAGGTCACATTCAAGACCACTGCTTCGTTTATAGCTTGTGCACAAGACTGAAGCTCATTCTGGCTAAGAAAGTCAGCCTCTCTCTCTGCTAATAGTGCTTGAGAGGCTTGAAATAATGTCTGGTTTTGAACTCTGATTTTTCACTTTACCCACTTGGTAGATGGATATGTACAGCTTTCATGAAGGTGACCCCCACAAAAATATATTTTAAAAAGAACATGTACGTAAATCGTGATTATACAGAGTAAAAGACATATATTGTCTTGTACCAGCAGAATTTGACTTACATTTTCCCTAAGAAAACACCTTAGTTAGAGTTGTACATGGTTAGTCTTTCTATCCCTATCCTAAAAAGATATTGAAGAAATATTAGGGAGCAAGCAAGGGATTTAAAAAAATATTTTACAAACACTGCATTTTAAACAACACAGACATTCTTTTCCACCTTGATTTCTGTTTTCCAGAGTATAGTTACTAATACAAATTTACAACAGTTAGAGTTGAATATTTAACTATCAGCTTTTGGCTAAATAGGAAGAATCAGGGAGATAAGCCACCTTTGTAATTTTAAGAAGTTTGGACTCATATTTTTACCTATGAAGTACTTTAATGACTGCTTATTGTCTGACAGTGATTCTTGAAAAATGTTATGTAAATAGTACTTTTTAAAGTAACCCAGTGGATAATACCCACATTATGCAACATTTTAATCAACTTCAGCTTGTCTAATGGAGGTATAACTGTGTCTGTCCCTTTAACTATTTGAAATAGCAGGAGAAAAGGGAAAAAGTGAAAGAATTATTTTACCATTCAGATGTTACCTTCTGTCTATTTTCTACTAATGCACTTGAACCCTACAGTAAATGGAGGAAAACCACTGAGAAGGTAATTGAGTTTATCTCTGCTCAAGGTCACTGCTCAGCATTTGTGCTACCTGATGTGACCTGGTCCTTTAGAGGCGCAGACACATGGCTGCAGAAGGCAAGATGAGCTTGAGATGGATTTATTCACTGGGGAAGTACTTGTTGCTGAAAAATCACGTTTTGAATATAATATCATACATTTTAATTTAATCCCCAAAAGATTTAAACACATTGAAGTGCTTTTGGAATATAGGGAGTATAAAACTTCTGATCCTTAGAAGCAGCTGAAGTATTTTAGAGGAAGAGAGTAGGTCAGATTCCTGCATCTGCTGAGAAGACACTATGTGTTTCGTATATACGTTACCATCTCCCTTAGAGAGCTGTAGCTCGCCGAACAGAACAACAACAGAAAGCAGAAACAAACAATCGGAGAAAGAAAACAAAAAAACCTAGACCAGCACTTTTCACTTTAAACAAAAAAAACCAAACAACTAAGACATATGATAGAGACAAAATATAGCTCCTAATGAAAAGGAAGATTATATTTGTTTACAAACATGGAAAGGAAATTTCATCATTTTTCTCCTTCTTCTTTCTTTATTTCTCAAGAATGAAGTAGCTACAGCCTGAAAACGGTGCAAAGAGCCTTACCAGTGGCATTTTAACAAGCCTAAATGATTTAGAGTCTGCGCTGATCTTGTTATTTGATTGTATGCAATTAGTATGAGAGATGCATGCCTGAATGCACTGAGTTGTGCACTCTGATGGTCTGGCCCAGTAAGGGACTTCAGAATGAACTGTATGCTGTTGTAGTGCAGGCAAGTAGGGCAGGCAGTGACTTCAGTTATATCACTGAAAAAGGCAAGGGATGAGATACTCAGGTGACGCTGGCTTTCCCTTTCCCCACTGTGACTTTATCTTTTATGACTGTTTATGACTGTTTATGACTGTTTAGCTGGCAAATAATATGGCTGTAGTTAGAATCAAAAGGGGGAAAAAAGATTAATAGTGAAGTTTATAGAAAACAATAACATTATGCATCAGATGATAGGAATAGCAAGCCAACTTCCTCCTAGTAACAGAAATCTTAAACCTAGACATCATCTTAGCCAGTGGCTTTCAATGCTTTATTTTTTTTTATTTTGCCTTTTTATTTGTTTTGAAAGCCCAAAACAGAAAGAGTTAAAGCACATTAAGAGAGCATAAGTTCCTTGCATTTCACTTCAAGTGCCAGAAAATCAGACCCAATGAACAAAGTGAATCATATGAAATTTCCCAGGACAATTTGCTGAAATTTAAAGTGCAAGTAGGCAATTCAAGTTTGCTTCAATTGATATGTGTTTTTTGCATTGAAATAAAAGTTGACTACTCACTGAGAGCAGTACTTCTCACTAGTCTCTATAGAGGTATTGCCTCATATGATCATGAGAGTCATTTGGGGTACAGTGTATTTTTCATTGTTCACAGTATCTAGCCAAGACAGGATTCTGTCCCATGAATATAATTTCAATTCTTTACCTCAAAGCATTATATAATCAATAAACTTTAGGCCAAACAAATTAATCCACTTAAATTTTATTTATATCAACCCCAGATGAAAAGTTGTATTTGTTACTGTATTGTTATCAATCTTTCTTGGTCTAAAAATAAAAATATAAAAAAAAAAATGTTCTTCATTCTACTTTTTTTAAGCAATGTGCAAGTACAGTTACAGGTTGTGTTGCAAAGTTTCTTCTCCAGTTTGTACCCTGGAGACTCCAGAGAACAACTGAAATTACACTTCGCTTGTATTGTTTTCAGTGTGAATAGAATTTATTGCCTCAGTCATCCTTGTAGGTGATGTTTGTGCTCTGTGTGTGTTAAGATATAACTGTAGAGAGCATTGGCCACATCTTCCCAAAAACATCTAACTGAAGGAGTCACACTCTGTGTGGACACAGAGAAATATTCACCACCATGATTGTGGCGGTGTTCAATCACTGATTTAAGTACAAAGCTTGAAAATGATTCCTTAAAGAAAAGCTATTGGTAAGCTGGAGGATGCAGAGAGGGTGGAAAATGGTAGGAGATAAAAAATCCTTGAACTTGAGCTGACTTCATGATAGTCCTAATAATGAACAATTTCAAATACTGACTTCTGCAAGAGTCAGAATTAAATCTCAACATCAGAATTAAATCTCAACAAAGTAATTTCCCAGTGCAAAGTCACTCAGTACAAACAGAAGCTTCTCGAAGATGTCTGTATTGTGACATTGATGAAGATGACAGACCAAAATGCTACAAGAAAGAAAACTCACTATGGAAAGCAGACAGATTGAGTCTGAGGTTGAATTTTAGATAGGAAAAAAAGATATCAAGCAGTACAATCTAAAATAATTTCTATCTCCATGGGGGGAAAAAAAAAAAAATGGGGTGTTCTAACAAATTACGGCAATTTCAAGCATTTGATGAAGCTGACACAGCAGAGACAGAGAAGGTGTGGGCAGAAGCCAGAAGTGATGAGTTCTCCATAGACCAGTGAACAAGATTACAACCAAAGGAAATCAGACAGACAGCCTGAAAAGCAATTAGGCATGGACACAAAACAGTGTGTTGCTGTTGACAGTTACTGGTACTAGTACAAAAAATGTTTTGCTGTGGAACAAAAATATGAAGCTAAGTGCAAGAGAGAAAGTACGTATGCTAGAAAGTTATGTACATTAGAAAGATTTCAGAACAGGAAAAATGTTTTCTCTCTTTCCTTTTGTAAAGTTACACTTCTAGGAAGGGCAGGGAATGGAAACTAGTTAGAGAGAGTTGGGAGATACCATCTGTCATGAGATGGTCCTCAGGTGAGCGCTGTTGGTCATTCTGCTATCAAAGCAGTACAGGACTTCTGAGTGTGGGTTGTATTTATACCACTCATTTACATTATGTTAATAAATTTTGGCTTGGGAAGTATGATAACAGGGACTGTTTCTTTAATGACCTCTCCAGACAACATCTGGGCATGGCCTGAGGTATGGTTCCATTCAGCCATCTGGGACTGGGACTGGGACTGTTGAGAGGCCAGTCCCTGCCAGGTCATCTGCAAACCACAGTGCCCCCTCTCCCCAGGCCAGTAGCAGGGTCAGAGGGATGGGCACCCAACAATAGTCTCCCGCAACTCCCTTCCTGGCTGTCCTGGCAATGGTACACTGTCATACAAGCTCCTAAGACAAGTACATGGGTATTTCACAGAACAGACAGATGCAGCAGAAGGAAAATATCTATTACACACCAGTTAAAAGAGCCAAAATTAAAGGTTTATGTACAAGAAAAAAAAAAATACTGAAGAGCTGGTAATTAAAAAAAAGGAAATCTGTAAAACTCAACACATCATGGGAGATAAGTAACATTGAGAAAGCATGCCGGAGTCTGAAGGGAGTGTTTGAGAAACAAGTGAAAAACTGATTTGACTGATTTCTGAACCTGGCGAGCTTTAAAGTATTAACACATTTCCTTTTAATTTGTAGAATTCTTCATACTGATCAAATAATACCTGTAGGGGTTTGCCCAACAGAGAATGATATAATTTAAGAATTTGCTGGGGCAAGACTACAGTTATTGCTTGGAGAATTTCTGTGGGAGATCAGGAGGGAAATTAGTTTTAATAAGATATTCTAATTACCACAAACATGTTGTGAGAATCTGGGCTATGGGATAAGAAGACCTGTACACCCTGCAGACCTTAATGTTTCCCATTATTTTGGTGAAAAATATTATTTTGCTTTGCTTTTGTTAAATTTTGTAATTACTTAAATAGCTTTACAGTAGGGAACCTTTATGGCTGGTGACTTATTTGGATCCTTCAAGTCTTCCTTGGGTTCTGTGAGACTCCTAGGGAGGTATCAGCTGTGTTATTAATATTTGATTTTTCTCTATAAAATTGGTAATACTGCCTTGGGTGATTTATACAAATATGCAAGTCCTCAAAAGAGCATATATAAAATTATAAACCTGAGCAAGTAGCTATATTTGAATTAGAAGATATTTTCTCATTTAAAACATCAAACAGGTCATTGTAAAAACAGTCTGTTAGCCCATTTCTACTTTTCTTGTCTCCACATTGCACATAAAAGTACTCCTTACAGAGCCATCATACTGTCTACTCTTTTGTATGGGTCTGAGTCATGGGTCATTTACTGCGACTGGGTAATGACATGGGTCATTACCACCTGTGACTCCTAGAACGGTTCCATCAACGCTGCCTCCGTACAATCCTAAACATCCACTGGATGGATTATGTGACCAATACGTCTGTTCTTGAACAGGCTGCAGTCACAGGTATTGAGGCCATGCTGCTGAGAACACAGCTGTGTTGGGCAGGGCACATCTCCAGGTTGAAGGACCACTACCTCCCTAAGATCGTGCTCTATGGTGAACTCGCCACCGGCTGCCGCAAGAGAGGAGCCCTGAAAAGGAGATACAAGGACTCCCTGAAACATCTCAGCCTTGGCCATATTGACCATCACCACTGGTCTGCTCTGGCCTCCAGTCAGGAGGCCTGGAGACAAACTCTCTATAACGTTGCTGCTTCCTTTGAGAACACACTCAAGATCACTCTTGAGGAGAAAAGACAACGCAGAAAGAATCGTGTCCAGTCGATACCACCTGGGGAATCTTTCTGCTGTGCCCTTTGCAACCGGACTTGTCTGTCGCGCATTGGCCTTTTCAGCCATCACTATGGCTGTAGCAAGCATGGGTAGACCCCTTCGAAATCTTTGTTCCCAAAGCCAAACCATGAAAGATAATTGATAATAAACAGCAAAAACTAAATTCATTTCAGTGGAGTACTTATCAAAAGCCAAAGAATCACCTTGTCTGTAACTTTCGTTCTTGGGATTCATCCCCAATTTAAAGAAAAAAAAAAGTAAAAGTATTCCTAGATGAGGAACTGGATATATTTTGAAATAACTACATGATGAAAACTTGGTACATTTCTGCTGATGCAGTAACCAATTCTGTGTTTTCTTTTTATGTATTGCCTGCAAGTTCTCATCAACTAAATTTTTTCTTTCTTGTACAGCTTATGTGTTATCAAAGAAAAATGACAGTATTTAATTTTAAAGGTTGGAATTGGAAAGACCACCATGTATCAGGGTGTGTCTGTTATTCCAAACAACTGACAAGATACTGATAGCAAGTGAAAGTTCACCTCTGCTAATATTCCTGTGTACCTCATACATTCCTCTATAGAATATTTGTATCTGTTTTGTGCCAGTGGACCTACCTTGCTGGAAGGCAGATTTTCACCAAAATGTTAATTCAATGAAGTATTATTTTCCCTAGGAGTTCTGAAAAGTCCTGGAGCAATTATAATGTTAGTATGTGCTGTCATCATAGTCTATGTAAAACCACTTTTAAACTTGATAAAATATATCCTAGACATTCTTTCAAGGGCAAAGTAATGTTGTTATGACAAGAAAAATTATGTAAGAGAATACCTTCTAAACAACCACCATGTTGACCTATTCATTTGCTCTCTGAAAAAGAAATGAAGCTTTTATATAGTCACACCATGGGTTGCCTTCTCTAAGAAGTCAAAGTCAACCTCTTTAAGAGAGCTAAGATTTGGTAGATAATATCGGTAGATACCATCTAGAACCATCTCAGATGAAGTAAAAGGTATCAAAATCACACAAAGTGAGAAATTAAGGTTGCATTCTCCTGCCACAGATATGTCTCATTCAGGTTTTGACTACATCTAGGGTTTAATGTCAATGGTTTTGTTAGTCGTCCATAGGCTGTGAATACATGCTGTTCTGTCCACCACAGTTTTCTTCTGTCTGGCACTCAAGGTGATCTGGACCATGATTTTCCCTGGCATCAAGGTCAGACTGCAAGGCTTGTAGATGTCTGGATGCTCCATCCTGCCCTTCTTGTTGGTGGGCATCACATTTGCCCAGCTGGGACCTGTCTCGTTGACCAGGACTGCAAGAAAATGATTGAAAGTTTTTGGCAATCTCTTCTGCCAGTTTCTTCAGTACCCTTGGGTAGGTATTTGTCATATTCATTATATTCCATTGCATTTTTAACAAGATAAAGACTGGAGTGCATTCAATCAAAATTAATTAAGGAAATAGTATTTTTGAAGAAGCTCAACATTTCTGTAAACACAGAGGATGAGAATAAAATAACTTTGCTTTATCAACACATTTATTATATTGTAATATGCTCTATCAATTAAAGCTAAAAGTTTATCAGACTTTCCAGTGAAGACACTGTGTGGAAAATTGTGATTGCATTTAACTTCAGCTTAAGGTGAGGTTATGATGAACCCATGTCATAGGCTCAGAGTAGGACATATATTTGCTACTAGTACTTGGCTCAGAAATTAATACCATTGACATTTGGCCTATCTTGGTTTTGATTTTTTTTAAAAATCTATATTTGTGAGTGAATAGTTTGAACTATTTTAGTAGAAATTCTAAATAGATAAAATGTAATTGGAAACAATTGCTTCTTCAAAATTATTGTTGTATTCAATCAGATGATTTAAATTATAAACTGATTCTTCATATCTACATCAAGCTATGCATGATCATTATGCATTTCAAAAATATGATTTTATGAAGTAAATCTAAATGTAATGCAAATATAGTTTGTAAATCTTGACTGATCTGGTAAGGTTGAAAGCCATTCTTTCTCTTCATGCTCCTCTGAGAGCTTTCATCAAGAAGAAAAAAAGGGTGCAAATCTTGCTTTATAGACCTAAGTCTGTCATCACCACATAGACATTTTCATGAAAACCACACAGGATAAGGGTGTGAAGAAACAGATAAAGAAGACAAGAAATTCCTCAGTGCTCTGCTTACAGAGCTGCTATTGTTCTGCCATGCTTGTGAGAAGCATATGGGTGCTCTGGACAGTAAGCAGACCTTCCAACAGGCCCAAAATGCTCTCTTTCAATATGTCTTTGCAGAGAAGTTACCACCCATGAAAGGGGAACAGGGAGGGGAAGCAAGAAAGGCACTGTAGGCACTGCCTTCATCTATGTTTTCTGTGGCTGCATCTACATAAAACACAAAGGACTACTAATATCCACTCACTTGACTAAATTCATCCTAATTCCATGACAGAAACACTTACAATCTGTTTGACTGAATGTACATGTACAGAAAGCATGAAAGTATTATTCTAACATGATCATTGTCTGCACCAAACATGGTGAAAAATATTTCTTTTTCTTTGAAAGCAAAATATTTGCACAGCTGGAAAATTTCCAAGATGCAAGAAAAACAATGACAATATACTTGAATATTGTTAGACAAGAAAAAGTTCAGCAGATTTGTTTTTCATTATTTTCTTGATGACAAGGTGTACCTTGCTTCCAAATTCCAATGAGAGAATTCTGCCCTCTCAAAATGTCTTATTCAGCTCAAATATTTTGAATAACTTCTGTCGTACTAATAAACAGTAAGTGGATCCATGAAATCATACTATTCTCTCCTTTCTCTGGTGCCAGGGGTTCATTCTGATTGGTGTATTTGAGTGCATGTGCATTAATTTTGCTGGATCCAAACTGATTTCCAGCAGCTGGAGAGACAGTCCTTTTTTCTCTCTTTCAATGCAAGTCATATTATTTGGCTGTTCAATAATGGAAGTAGAAGAGCTATCACCCAAAAAACATAACCAGATATTTGATGAGGATGACTGTGCTAGGAAGTCCAGATTAGAAACTCATTTTCTCTTTATGTGTGTGCACAAAATCAAAGAGTAATTTTTCTACATGAAAAGCTTGAAGGTCACTCATTTTTTAGAGCATGTAATGCCCAAATAAACCTAAATTTTGGCACTTCAGTATTACTTACCTTTGTATTTTATTCCCAATAAATAGGCATAGAGTGAAAGAAAGATAATTTTTAAAGTTCTCTCTAATATATATGTCAAGCAACAACCAGGTCATGGACTTGGTAAGGATGAAATAAAAACACTCTCTCTCAGTGAAGAAATGTTACAGTTAAAAGAAAAGAAGAAGGTGACACAGTCTTGTCCATCCTTTTTACCTGGGGATTATAACAGCTTTTCAATTTCATTTGGGTTGAAAGACAGTTTGTGAGAATTTGCAAGTCAGTTATAAAATGAAATTTGAAATTTGAAATTTGAATGGTAACTGTTGCAGTGGCCTAGTGATAAAATCTCAAACTGTATTTGAAGAGCTTTGGTCTGAGTAATGCTGATCCCAGGTGAAACAAGGCAACATCAGATATCAGATCTTTCACTGTGCTACAGACCTTAATCTAGTGGAAAAAAGGCTACATTCTTGTCCGTAATCATGCAGAGTATCTGCAAAGACTGGAAATCTCTGCCTGACAGGAGATTTTGTAGGAATTGTGGAAACCATGTAGGAGAGAGCAGCCAAGGGAACGGGTCTCACATTGAGAGAGGACCACAGGCTCTGCTTGGCACTGCATTGTATTGAGCTTGGTCATGGGGTGAATCACTTGGCAGTCAAACACAATCACATTGGCTGCCACTAGGATGTTGAAACAAAAGAAATATAAGGCAGAACAGTAAGGGTGAAGTGAACTGCGATAGCTTCCTTTAAGCACCCCACATTCCTGAAATACATGCATATGTGTATATAGATGCTCTTCATGAATGTGTTCTAAATACATGGAAAGTTACAACTTAATAATTACTGATCCCACTGAGATTATATATACTTTTCTTGGCCATATTGTATATAGTTTTTCTTAGTGTTAATTTCACGGGATGTTTCATGTTTTGGCAATGCATTAGCAATGCTAATGTGTAGGAACCTGTTTACATTATGTAACAGCATGCCCTTGCTTACAATCTACATTTGAAAAGTTCATTGAGATGTATGTTTATGCAACCAATAAAGTTCCTATGGTCTTCTGGGCAAAGTGAAAGAATTCCTTATCACTGATGAAGTAAAAAAGATGAGGACTTCATTTTCATAGGCAGACCAAAAATATATTTTTTTAAATACAGAGTTTATTTCCATTTCAATAGAGTTTCAAAAGAATAAATATTATTTTCCACATGAAAATATTCCAGAGAAAGAGATTAACACTTCAATGGGTCAGATTTTATTTTCTGAGTTATACCAGTTTATCATAAGAGATAAAACCATTGTTCTAGATAATGTCTTCAAAATTATAAGGGTAGTGGACTTTATTCCAAGTAGTTCTTCTAACTTTGACATGACTAAATGTCCTGAATTATGTTAGCAGTTTGATAAATCCCAGTCATTTATGAGAGAGTATTTGGTTTGGGGGTCTCTTTGATTCTAATGGTTTCTGATGAAACTACTGTATATTGGACAACTTACTTATCTAATCAACTTTTGGGAGGCCTGTTTTAACATATTTTTTATTTTATTTTGCTGGGCAGTAGATTTGTTGCTACTGTTTCTTAGTAGGGGTTTGTGTGTGTGTGTGTTTTATTTTGGAATTTTTCTGGTGGTGGTGGTGGTGTTTTTTTAAAATGCAGTTGTATCTCCTTTTTAAAGGAAGGAAATATACTGCTTATTGTACTGTCACCACTGTGGACTTCAGAGATCTTGAATTCTAATGTCACCATTCTGTTGGGACATAACATCGAAGTAGATAGATGTTTCTTGAAAAACCTAACCATGTTATGATAGAAAAGTATGGAGCTTCCTCTTAAGCAGTTGAAATCCAATTGTGATAACAGCACAAGTTTTCTCCTATGAGCTTTAAACCCTTTGATGATGCTGGAGGGTCGTTTCAAGTCTGATCAGAGATTTAGCAGAGACAGGGCAGTATTTTTCATTAACTGTAGGAAAAAAAGAATAGTGTGTCCTGGTTCCAGATAGGACAGGGTTAATTTTTTGCAGTATCTGGGGAAGCATGTCTGGAGGTTATTCTATACCACCTCCCTTAATTTTCTGGGGGTGGAGGAAGGGCTCTCTGCTGGGTCAGAGTAGCATGGTGGAGGGAGAGGTTGAGTATTTTCAGGGGGCTCCCGTGTGAACCATCTGCCTTTCTTGTATCCTCTGTCATTAGTACTGTTGCTGTTACTGTTCTTTTTCTTGTCTCATTGGTGTTTCCAGTAAATTGGTCTTAACTCAGTGTGTGATCTTTACTTTTTGTGCCTCCAATTCTCATCTCCATCCCACCACAGCGGGGAGGGTGACATGGGACTTAGCTAGCAGCAGTATTAGTGAGAGCACTAAACAGGAGAATATCGTTCCTAAATCAAAACAGCCTTAGTGTTTATCCATGTTTAGTAGCTAATTGGTACCCACTTTCAAATACTGAATGTGATGAAAAGCAAAGATTTGAAAGTGGTAGCAGACAATTAATTCATGAGGTGAAGTATTTGGGGATCTCAATTTGTTCTACTGAGGGTTATACAGGAGAAGCTGCCAATAATAGTGATCTAGAAAAAGCAACACTGTCTAGTTCAAACGTAGAAAATTTATATAGGTTTTAGAGATACATTAATTCAATCTGTTCAGTTAAAAAAAAATTATGCAGCAGACTTACTTATGGAAATATAAAACAATTTACAAAACACTCCATCATAACACTTATCTCTGCCTGAAGCTCAGTTTGAGATTCCAGAAACTGACAATTTTTGAACTTCATTTAAAACAATATCCTTCAATATCTTATATATTCAAATAAATCACTTTTCCATCAATTTTCAAAGACTAAAGACCCAGCTGGAGGTTTACACATATATTAATAAAGCCCCTGGAAGACAATATTACCAAAAAGTTTTATTTAAAAACATTTTATCATTTTAGAGATCACACTGTTTTTAAAGTGTCATTTTCCAGCTGTTGAAAAGTCCAGGAAACTATTGCATTAATTAGCTTATTTTAAAATAAAATGTAGTCCTTATTATGACCTTGCTTTCTCCTGAGACCTTCAACTGCAGTTCAAGTAAATCAAAAATATCTTGGTTATTAAGGGAATCGTCAATTGTAATGAACTCAGACAGTTATACTTTTTCTCCTTCATGAACTATGCCTGGCCATCTAAAACACTATTTTCATTAACTTATCTGAAAGTGTGTGAAGTCTTCTCACTAAACAAAAGACAAAGCCAGCTGTGGCTCAGCCTGTGGGATCTGGGGTCCAAAATACTCATGGTTGTGTTAGCTGCTACTGCTAGCCTATATAATTGGCATGGACAAGCTTCACAGCCTTATGAGATTTTGTAGGAATTGTGGAAACCACATAGGAGAGAGCAGCATAGGGTAGATTCGGAGTCTGGGACAGGTTACATTTGAGGAGAGATTAAGAGAACTGGATTGGTTTGGCCCAGAGGCAAGCTAATTACAGCCTTCCCGAGATAAAGCCGGGTCAAGTGGGGCTTACAGAGAAGAAGGAGACAGATTCTTCTCAGAGTTACACAGCAGAAGGACAAGAGGCAATACACATGGTTTACAGCAGGGGAAGCTAAGCAGAGGTTGTCCAGAGAGGCTATAGTACCTCCATCCATTGAGGCCTCCAAAACTTGATATGACACAGTCCTGATCAGTTTGATGCAACTGTGATATTAATCTTGCTTTTGAGACAGATTACCTGACCTCCAGAGGTCCCTTTCAACCTAAATTTTTCTGTGGTCTTACTGAATCAATGATAATACAAACCTGTACTCTAGCTATGAAGTGTGAGCAATTATTTGCTCCTAGTGATCAAGATCAAAGGCAGCTGATCACTGTAGGTAGGGTCCACTCCAGAAATGGGGCAAGGGTACATCAAGAAATCTAATGTACATAAAATCTGGATAGTCATCAGTGCAGATTTGGACTTACTTGCTCTCACTGCGTATGAGGCTGAAATGGAGACTCTGTGTGTCCCTCACCAAGTTTCTAGACAGGCTTTTTGTTTAAGTGCTCAAAAAAATAGACAGTTTCCTTCTTTTCACAGAATCACAGAATATGCTGAGTTGGAAGGGACCCACAACAATCATCCAGTCCAACACGGATACCTAGTTGTTAGATTATTGTCCTAGTTAGAACAGCGGGGACCAGTTCATCTCTGCGTGGGTGTAACCTAAACTGTGTATTCTATGCCATTTCCCAGAAGCTGTAGACTGTCTGCAGCAGCTGCCCAGAGCACACCTGACCCCTCANGCCACTGCTCTCGGATTACAGCCACCTCTCTTGGCTGGACTGCGGCCACCGTTCTCAGTTGGACTCTGACCACCACTTCCAGCCGGACTGCAAGCATTGCTGACATCGGCAGGTTTTCTCCTCCCTTTTTGCTTTTGGACTCAGAGGGGCCCACGTGGGGTTCAGCACAGTGCTAGTGCCCCAGGGTGCAGGGTTTTGTGGATTATAACCAATTGTTCACCTATAAAATTGTTATATTATTGTTATTAAAATTGTCATTCTGACTTTCAGTCTCCTTTGAGTTGGATTTATTTATCCTACTGGTTTACCTTTAAACCAGCACAATTGTATACTACCTTGATGCACTTTTCCAACAGAAATGACTGTGACCAGAGTACATTTTTCGGTTGTAGTTCTAAACTGTAAACTGGCTCCCACAGTATAACATGCCTTTGATACTGCAAACTTGAACCAAGTATTTAAATAGCTTATGTCTTCATTTCATAATGATTAATAAAAAATGCTGTATTTTAAGGTTGAAAATGAGAGAAAGAATATTTTAAGTTTCAGTGTTCAGGGAACCAACAAGTAGTAAAGTTCCGGTCATAATGAAACAGATCACCAAATCAAGACACTGTATGTGACAAAGAAGTCACAACCTCTAAAGTCATTAAATCTTATTTCATGCTGTTCGAGATCAAGAGAAGAAACCTAAGCTGAAATAAACTAATGGGCTTTGAAAGTTTCTCTGGAGACTTAATGAACTCAAGGAGAGGAAAGGACATTTCAAAATTTTTATAGCTCAATATTAAAGTTTATATTTCATGCAGTTACTCTTTTAACCAGAAAGCCCAATAAAGAGTCCCAAAGCAGAGTAGAATTGTAATTCTATTATATAGATAATCTCAAATAGTACATAATTTCAATGATAAATGGGCACTTCATCAGACTAGCCATTCTAGACAACCCTCTCATGAAGAAAAGGGATTCTACAGAATACTTACCTGAATGCATTTTATAGGATTGTGACCACATCCCAGACCCTCCAGATGAGTAATCCCCAATGTCAAAGGACTCATTAGCCATTACACCAAAGCTCTAGATGGAGCTCAGCCTGTTTTCCATGTCTGGTTTAGGGCGCAAGATTTTTAAAAAAGAGGCTGTTAACAATTGTTTTTCATTCCTTGAAGATTTGACTTTATGTTTCACCAGCTTACACCAACGTGATCAATATTAATCATCAGAATAGATACCCTTTCCCAAGCCTTCATCTGCCCTGAGCTTCCATGGTTCCAGGCAAGCATCAGACCTTGTAAAACAACCTAGGGTACATCTAGTGTACATTCAAAATTATTTTTTTTCCCCGAATATCTTCAATTTCAGAGTTTTCCAGAAGTCTCTGAATGTAAGAGTAAGGGATGTCTAACACAACATTTAAATAAGGAAGGCTTATTGCAGCACTGAACTTGCAGGATTTTGTTCTTCAGAGTCTATTTAATGAATATGGAAAAGCATTCCATTTGATTTCAGAAGATTTTGGATAACATAAAGATGAAAGTTGTGGGGCAGCTTTCTACATTCACTGTAGCTGGTTTCTCATGATGGCACACTTTCTTGCAGGCAGATTTAGATGATACACTTTCTCTGAGTTGTTGTCTCATTAGTAGATGGACTTAGAGATACAGTTGGCATTTTCTCTTCTGACATCTCTAGCAAGACTGATGCTTTCCCCCTGGGTCTTTTGTTGCTTTCACCTTTATAATGATGGCAGTATCTGTTCCTGCTTCTATTTTCTGCAACAGCAATATTTGTTCTAGATTTTTTCTTTCTTGATAACATTTGTTCTTGCCCCTATTATGGTAATTGTGTACTAGCTTTATTATTCTGTTCACCTGCTTCCACTCCGGTTGCAACACTTCATCTGACCTCGTTTTTTCTTTTACCACGTTTGATGGTAATGCTCCTGTATTTACCTTCTGCTGTTACCCTTTTCTATGTCTTCATCAATCTGATTTCTTCTTTTTCTCAAAAAAACATATTTGCAGAAAATTAAGAGAATGGAAAAGAGGTGGGAGATTTTTCCATGCTTCGCCCTGCTTCCTAATTTGACTGTCCTACATCTAAAGCAAAAATAACACTATTTTTAAGTGGAAAATAAAATTAAAACAAACAAACAAACACCAACAAAAAACCAAACACCCCAAAAACAAAACAAACAAACAAACAAAAAACCCACACCAAACCGGATAGGAATAAGACCAGTTCCCTTTGCTTTTGTTTAGACTTATATTTATAATTTCAATGTTTACTTCAGAATATTTGAAAGTATGTTAATGTTCTGATGAAAATTGAGGGATTTAAGCTTTTTGAAAAAATTATTTCTTACAGTCCATCCAGAATTTTGCAGAAACATTTCAAGAAACTTTAGTTTTAGTTATGTATCTTTATATCTCACTGGTACAAATGTTTCTTATTTTTAACTACATGACCCAATAAAATTATGAAACCAAGAAGTTTAACTAAATTAGCCCATGATGTTAAGTTAGAATAAAGAAAATAAGTTAAAATTCACCCATATCTGGGTTTTATTTATGCCCAGAAAAACTCTACAGGACTAATTGTGCTGAACAGATTTGTCTAAGAACAAGAATAGGTCCACTGTACTTAATTTTAATTTGCTACCTTTTTCTAAAACATCAGTCATTATGCTGGAGAATGTGAATTAACTGAGAAGAACAATTTGTTGCATTACAGATCTATTTTCATTTGCAGTCATCTTATATCACAAGCTAAAAATCAGCCTGAAGTTTTGGTGAGTACCATTTAGAAATACAGGTATTTTAAATTACAATATTAAAAAAAAAAAGTTTTGATCAGCTGTTTGCTTAAAGATTTTACAGACACCCATTGCATTAAATTTTAAATTATAGAGGCAATATTTCTGTCTGTTGCTTAGAAAATCCTAGAAGAAAGCACTTCAGTTAATAATTCGTGTATTTAAAAAACTAATGTTAAACCAAAATCCAAACTCTGTAAACCCTGCAGAATTCTCCAAAGCTTTTAGGTCTATAAAATAATAAATATGGCTAGATATGAGACAAAAGATACTAAGTCCATAAGAGATAACATCATTTTTATATGACATGAGTTTGTATGGCTGATTCTGCATAGTTTTGATACCCTGTTATCAAAATGCATATTTTACAGAAGGAAGTATTCACCATATGCAGTACTTCACTGTTTTTAAAAATACATAGTTTTAAAACAAAGAAAGTTACTGGGAAACAGTACAATTCAATTTGCATAGTCTATATTCCTCCTGGAATCATATTTTGCAGAAGAATATTATTACCCTGTGTTAAAAACCTAATCAACTAACTTCATAGTATCTGAATCTTAGAAGGTATTGTTACAAACCTACACTGTGAATTATTGTCAACACCAGAACTGGAATAAGTCAGAATCTTTGGGAGGCAAAAAGTCTCTAGCTTATGTGAAAAATGTCAGGTTTACGTTTTTGTCAGATCTAAGAGAAAAGTACTATGAGATGAGAAGCACTGTGAACCCCTAAGATAGATGAAAGTGATTGAACAACACTAAAAAGTGTTTTTCTAACTTTCAATCCACAAAATTCTGATTACTATTTTGTCTTTATTTTCAGTTTTGATGTAATTGCAGTAGGACCTGACTCATTTTGCAAGGACCAGTTTAACAGCAGTGTTATCTCCCATCTTACAGAAATAAATTGCTCTCATTCCTGCAATATATGGGCTGGAAAACTAACCATTACCATGTTCATTAAGCAATTCTATGAAAACCATTGTAAGAAAATACCTAAAGACAGAAAAGAATGTTTTCTATTGGTTTAATTGGATACATATCTACATAAAGCCAAGAGCAAAAGACTGCTTTGCTGTGAAAACACCAGATCGAAAAGGTTGGATTATTTACAGAAACAAATATTTCACACAATTTTAACATCTATTAACAATATGGCAGTAGTAATCTAGTGATGAAGGAAAGAAATGTGAGAGCAGCTAACCTTGGCTCTCACCACTTGTGACCTAATCAGAAGCATTTCTGCCCTTGCTGATATCCTTGAATCCTGACTGAATGGTTCAGCTAGTTCTGTGCTTACACAGCTATTTCCAGCTGGTTACTCAATGATACATGAGCCTAGAGGAGGCAAAGGGGAAAGAGTGGCTATACATTTTGAATCTGACCTCATATATAATAAAAGTCTCTTCCAGGTAGGAAAAAAAAAAAAAATCCTTCAAGTGTGTCTACTTAGTACAAGAATCCCAGTTAAAATATAGAAACCATGATGTTCTGCAGAACTACATGTATACACCAGGTATTTGGTCAAGGACCTCCTCTCGGAGCTAACTGTGATGCAAAGGGACTTTCATAAATTTGTGAATGTTCAGGGACTTTTAGAACCAGTCAGACTATACCTTTGGTATTTATAAGGACTGTAAAACTCTACCAAGTCTTCTCTAGGAAACTTGGGCACCTGGGAGTATCTTTGACCTAACCTGAGAGACTTTAATCTAGCAATATCATGAGACTTAATCCTTTTAATACTGCTATTTAAATTCTATGAAAGATGACTACCATGCATATGAAGTGATTCTCTGACAATAAATTATGAGGATGATTTTGAATCTCAACCTTTACAGCTTTTTAGTGTAGGAAGAAAGAGAAGATTTCTTCTTAAATCATTCCCTTCTCTGAATGGAAAAGAACGATAGATTCTTGAGAAGATACTACTCTGCAACAAAACTGTCTTATCAGTAAAATATAAATATGAAGTGTTTACTCTCTGTGTCAATTTCAACAGGTTTAATAGAATTATCTTCTCCACAATATTAGATTGTGAAATTTCCCCTGGTACATTGCAATGTATCTTCAGTATATAACTCAGAGTTTACTATTCAAAAAAACAGTGTAGTCTAGACAGTGAAACAAATAAGGACAGCATAAATGACCTTAACCATCTGGGCATACCCTGCATTACTTTGCCAAATTCCATTGTGGAGTACTCTTAGAAGTGTTTGTGGAGGTGCATAGCTCGATCATTAATGGCTTCTTCTCTGATACTTGAAAAAACTTTATTTTGTGCATGTAATTAGGCCTTCTTACTGTTGCATGGCAATAGTGTGAAATGTATTGCCTGTTCCAACATCTGGGAACTGGGAACATATAGCAGATAGTTCATAAATTAAGAGTAACAATAGCATGAGACTGAACCACATAGATCAAGACAAAGATGAATCATCTCAACCAGTTTTGCACGTCCTCTATTATGCCCCATTACAACTGGCAAGGATACAAGTGAAAGATACTGAAAAAATTGCTACCCAAGAACAACTAGACTAAACCAACCTTTAGTTCATTAAAAATTATAGTCATTTGAGTATTCTGTTTTGAAGTAAAAGAAGCTATGAGAAGATTCTCTTTCAGGGAGACAGATGCAAAGCTTTAAGAAGCTTCACATGTGAGCATTGCTTATATTTTTGATCATTTCTAGACCAAAACAATTTTGGAACTTTAATATCGCCATTAAAAAGCAAAAACATTATGTTCAAACCCTTGATAAGTTCATGAAAAAACAGTCTCCAAACTTTTCATAATTTTTCTTTTATAGTACACTACAATTGGTTTACAAGACAATGAAAATACTTAAAGTTTGCTGCAAAGAGCATGCCTTTACCCTGTTCCCAATGCTTCCCCACTTCCAAATCTGTCTTCCTTGTTCTCACTGCCACTGACCCTGTTACCTCTCCTACATAATCGAAGTTAATGTGTTACTACATTTGCTGACAACTAAGATGAATATCTGAATTGATTACAATGTTGGAAAGAGCAGTTTTGGAAAAAATTGTTTTAAACTGAGATAATCTACCCTTATTCTGCATGACTATCAATCCCTTAAAGTACACAAGAGTTTCTAGATATGAAGTTTATGCATTCATTTCCTGTCACTTTAAGTGAATGCCCTGTTTTTCTTCATAGGTGCACAGCAGGGAGAATGCTGACAGGCATGTGCTGCCACTACATTACACAGACTGACCATCAAACAGGAGATGGAAGTAATGGATCCCAAAGAGGCCAAATCCAACACACAGGGTTTTGTATCACTATCATCAAGCTCCTTTCCAGCACATCAGTAGAAGGCAAAGTGAATGCCATGTCTAGGTCCTCCTCCATCTTCTTCTCTAATCATTGAGCCTGGTATTACTTTTACACCCAGACTTGCATGGATCACAGGAAGGATCCTACACTCCCAGATCACAGGAAGGAGTGTGACAGCTAATAGGGCAAGGTCAAATCAGGCTACTCCCAGAAGGGCTTCTCTAAAACTTTCTGGGTGATGGATAGAAGAATAAAATTAGAACAAGTGATGAACGTTTAAACTTTAATTTTTGTGTGGTCTGAATCACCTCAAGTACTCAGATGTGTTAGCAGACTACTGAGTCCTGAACATTTAATTAAATGGAGGTCACCTCTTTAGATGTTTATGTACAAATATGCTTTGTTAGACATGCTAATAATCCGAATCCCTACGCTGCAGTAAACTTAGGTTTATTTCAATACAAGAATGAAAAAAACCAAAAATTTATTTTTCTAGACATTAGCATTAAAGGGTAGTCAAAGAATGAAATTCATTTGCAGTTTGTGTGAATAACAATTACAGAACCAGCATCAAGTTTAATCTTTTTTTAAGCCCATTTACAGGAAAAATGAATTTATAACAAGCGCTGAGTCCCACAGGATATTATAAATTATTGCTTTCTTTACCGTTTTGGATGTTTTCTCACCCTTCATTGCCTTGAAAGGTGAGTCATAACACAAAGCCCCTAATAATTTACAGAAAATATATTTCTATGAAAGAATATATTAAGTTGTGCATCTCACATGGATATAAAAGGAAAACATTTTTGTTTAAAAACTGTCTTCCTGCTTTAGAAAAAACCCGAAAAATAGTCCTAATATTTAATGAAAATGTCCTCTCAAAGCACAAACTCCTTTTAGCCACCCAAATGGATGCGGAGATCAAAAGGTGAGTTGCATGCATTACAGGCAGATGTTGAGTCAGCAGCTCTCATTTAATTTAACAAAGATTCATTCATGAGCATGAGATGAAAAGACCATTTTACACATGATTACAATCAGCGGTGGTAAAGAGTTCTCCTCATAAATAAGGACTTCCCCTTAGGTTGCATGGTGAACAGCTGGACCTGTATAAAAGCAATTATTAAAATCTTTCCAAGATGCTGGAACACTACTCGGAACAAAGTTTTCTGCAGATATTGCCTTTCACCCCTTGTTTTCTGTATAATTAGCCCTACTGAGATGTAGAGATCATTAGCACAGGCAGCACATAATGTTAATAAACTGCCTTGTGATATGAGGGCACATCATTGAGGAAGCAAAAAGTTTCCCTTTTATCTCTAAAACTAAATTCAATGAGATATTCTTTTTCCACCATGAATTATAATAAGGGAAAACTAAAGAAAGTAATGGGATCAGAAGAGTTAATCCTTTTGGCAGAGGCATGGACAGAATCATTGGCCTTTTCCCTAAATCCAAAAGGACATTTAAGGGGGAAAAAGGTGACTGTAGAATTAATCTCATTGAAAGAGCATAGAGTTTTTTTGTGCTTGAAAATGCTGATTTACAGACATTTGTTAAACCAGGAGGTGTTTATTTTTCTATATATGGCAGCCGTAAGGAGCAGAGCAGGTCAAAGCCCCATTCTGCTAAGCACTATTTAAACTGATAGCAAATGACATTCCCCTCCCTGAAGTCATTAGAGTCTAAAATAAATGTTCATAGAATAACCTTCTAAATACAATTTATGTGCAGCATAAAACATTCTATTTTAAGAGAGACATATGGGAAGGAGAAGACTGCTAATAAGGTTATATCTACACGCAAGGTTGCAAGAAGAGATATATTTTCCCTGCTCATGCTCTCAGATGGATGTTAGCCAGCTCTGGCCTGGAGTAACCAGGCCATGTCAGCATAATATTGTTCTGGTGGTATAATACTTTGTCTCTTAGCAGGACTTGGTGGCTCTAAAGCCCCTGTGTTTGTATTATGCAAGGACTAGAGCAAGGCCATGCAGTGCATCAAAGAGGACTGAAACAGGAGCTATGCACGGAAAGGTAGATGATGGCAAAAGGGTTACCTCAATACTACTTTAATAGGAACCTTTCATAGAAATTTCAAAGAATATTCTGAGTTGGAAGGGACTCACAAGGACTATCAAGTCCCACTCGTAGGTGAATGGCCCATATGAGGATCAAACCCACAACCCTGGGATTATGAACACAATGTTCGAAACAGCAGAGCTAATCTCAGGACCTTGAACCAAATACTACCCTTGCAACTGCATGCCCCGAAGCTGTATAGCCCTGACTTCTCAGTTTTCTTTGTTAGAAAGACAATATTCCTCTGTAGGCAAGTGTTCAGAAAAGAATGTCAAAATAAGTCTTCTCTCCTTTGGCTTAATTGAGTGATACTTTTAGATTAGGACCTGTCTCTACCTTAACAATCTTTTATTAAGGATATATGCAAGCAAAGTTTTGTAAGAGTGATAAATGTCAGAACAACCAAGTTTAGGATTGTGCAGCCACCATGCTCTTCTTTTGCAGAAGGAGATATAAGAATGTTGGTCATTAAGGGCAAGTCATAGTATTTTAGCTCTCCATCACTAGTCACCCTCCACCAATTCTGATTACAGAAAGCAAAAATAAAATAAAATAAAAAAGCCAAAAAACCACAGGAAATATTCCTCATGAAGCAATTGGACTCACACCATGTGAAAATACCCCATAGAGATCAATTACTCGAGAAACTAAGGAAATTTGCTAGGGGTCACTAGTGTAGTATTATCAAATAACTATTATTGAAATACGTAGTGAATTGAAATCTAAGCTGTACTGAACTATAACTATACTGAAATCTAATCTGTACTGAAGAAAGCAATCTTTCCTTGGTTAAAAGTGAGATCTAAGTTCAAAGATATTCTAGGTTTGCAGTTTGATGAATTTGCATTCTTCTTAGATTAGGAAGATTTAAAAAAAGAAAGGAAAGGAGTGAAAAAACAGAAAGGAATCATTCTAATGAAAAAGACAGCATTAAGAGATCCCAGTCTTCTGTACTTAAAAAAGTCTAGAACATAAGAGAATGTAACATCATTCTGCTGCCACTAATGTGGCATTCAATTCCTGAACCTAGATCATGGATTAAAATATTGAACAGCACAGGGATGAGGATGGAGCCCTGCTGGTTACGGCTTACCAGCCAGACGTGGCCATTCACTGGAACCCTCTGAATCCTGCCATCCAGCTGGCTCTTCACCCAGCACACCACGAACTCCTCACCCACAGTTAGACAACTTGTACAGATGGATGTCATGAGAGACAGTATCAAAAGCATCCCTAAAAGCCAGGAAAGAAACCACATCCACCACATTCCCTTCATCCACTGAGTGGGTGACCTTACCCTGGAGGAAATCAGATTTTTTAAACAGAACTTTCCTTTTGTGAACTCATTGACTGTGACTGATGTCGGATTTGTCCTTCAAATGACTTTCACTGCTCCCAGACTACCCTGCTCCTTCATAATTTTTCCAAGTGCTGACGGTGTTGACATCAGACTCACAGGTCTGTAGGTTCCTGGGTCTTCCCTCATACCTTTCTCTTACACTGGAATAACATGACCCAGATTCCAGTCAATGGGGTGTTCCCCAGACTTCTGAGACCTTTGGGAACTGATGGAGAGTCCTGTTGTAACATCACCCAGCTCTCTCACCATTGTGGGGCGTATCCCATCAGGCCCATGGACTTGTGAACATTCCACTGATACAGCCGGTCCCTGACTAGTTAGTGTCCAAACTAATGGGAAGTCACTGTTCTGATGCTCATGGTCCTGTCCTTCAGGGGATTGGACAATCCTATCCAACCTATGACCTAGTCCAAGGTCTATCAGAACTATTAGAAACTGAGAAAAAAAAGCACTGAATGTCTCTGCTTCTGTCTAGAGTTAAGTGGATGCAGGACAGCCTTGACTGAAAAGAGTAGATGAAGCAGGAAAGTCAAGCAAAAACAGATGGATTTCCCAGGTTCCTCCTCTACTGAATCCATCATCCTTGTCTTAAATTCTTCCTTTGGAAAATGGCAAACCTTATTATTGCTCTAGGGAGTATATCTCTCCCTTTCCTAACATTTATCCACTTCCTTTCTTCTTAACCCTCCTCTCACTCTTATGATATCTTTGAGTTGGAGGAGTCTCAGAGCTGACTGTCAGCATTAACACTGAGTTAAAGTTGCCTTAGAAATATTTTACATCTGCCTAATGGACTGTGACCTCAGTGTCCCTGTTCCCTTGAGCCACAAGTAAAGAGAAGTCTGCTAAGGATCCTAAGTTATATATCAAAAGCAAAGCATTTAATGCTGATTTAGGAGTAGACAGGCAGATGGTTACATTTCAATTAAGTCAGCAGTACGAAGTCGAACGCTTAGGTGTAAATAGAGACCTACACTACCTGTCTCTGTCCATGCTGACCCCTCTCCAGGGAAGTCATCTAAATTCTGGCTGAACTTATGGAGAAATATCACAAGTGACTAAGGTTAAATTTATATCAGGCAACATAATTCAGAAATTTTTTTCCCACACTAAAAAATACCATTATCTTTCAGACTGTCATGGGTTTACGAGCCCTTGACACAGACAGTACCTTGCCCACACTCCAAATGCTAAGAGAAATACTGAAATAGAAAATCTGAGTACATCAAGCACATAAAAAAAGAGGAAGCCTTGTGTGTTTTCACTGTTATGTGAATTCACAACTGAGATCACTATCTCAGAGGCACTTTGCAGGTATCTGCCTACATTTTTTGGCTGAGGTATATGTAGCTGCATCTAAAAGTTTATCTTAACTCTGATTTTCTTCTTCTGAGACTTGGTTAAGACAGGCTGTAGGTTTCCCTGTATTTCAAAAATTTGGAGTCAGCCCTAGGCAATCAATTCTCTGTGTGTCATCACCTAATTTGGTCACGTAATCATAAGCTTGCTTTTTCTCATACATAAAATTTTCAGATATCAAGGGCCAGCAATACCAGGTAGTCAAACGAGGCCTTGCTGTCACAGAGTACATTCAGAATTAACAAATGCATACCATTTCTCTAAATTACATAGTAACTTAAACTTTCATATGGCTGCAAGAATAAAGAAGATACAAAATCTTTTAGGCGTTGCAAAATTTTCAGTAATCCAGTCACTCTTTTTACTCATTACAGATTCAACTTAACTTTGCATTTTTCTGTCTGCCAGAAAACTACTCTCAATCATCATGAATACTAAACCAGATTAAAGCTATAACACAAAGAACATAGCAATGCATCATTATTTAAAATGACCACATTCAGTTTGAGTAATTCACAACAACAATATGAAACGAAAATACTTCAATTAAGCTGTTATGCCTTGTTTTCAACTCCAGTTTGTTACAGAAAAAAAAAAGAACCAGCAAGGCATGGTGAACAAGGTAAGCAATTACCTAGCTGCTTCAAACTCATGTTAAAAAAATCAAGCCCAAAAATAAACGAACAAACTAACATACAAGCAAAAGATTAATGCTTATGCTTCATAGTAACTACCTACATGGGCAAAGAAAAGACAAATCAGTACTACCTACTTACATAAAATAGAGAAAATTATGTGAGATTAATTGGTTTCCATTTCTTCAAAACAGTAGAATACTTGGATACTAAATATGACACATGTGACTTAGTATAATTTGATTCTTGTGAATGTAGTCCTCTGGAAAACATCTACTTTGTTTTGCATGAGAACTTTCAAATAAATGAACCCTGGAATATTCTTACCAGAACCTCTGTATTTCAGGATATTTTCATGCTCCACATAATAAAGCATTTTACTTACTTTCTACTGCAGAGTTCAGAAACATATGCCTAAGTGACTTTAAGAAAACAGTCTTTAGTATCCTGCACTCAATAGTTAGTTCCCTTATGTATTAACATTCTTTTGCTAATCTGCCTCCTCTTATTCAACTTTTGATGCTTTCAGCTGTTTTGTGCAATGTGTATGGAAACAAACAAGCTTTTTTGAGGTCAACTACATGAGTTATCTTCCTGGTGGTACAGGTGTCACAATTTTTTTTCATGTAATATTTTTAATTCGTTAAGCCCATTGTGACAGGAGACTTGCCCTCAACACCAAACACAGAAAGACAGACTTGATTTTATTGAACCCATGAGAATAGATTTTGAAATCACAGAATACATATTTATCTCATATAAAGCAGATTCTGACTTATCTGTTCCTATGCACTCCAGGCTTGAGCTAGTGAAATTTTGACCTAATTTTTTTTTTTTTTAGTAGGGATGATACAAAAAATTGAGAGAGTGCTTAACACTGAGTTTATGAAGCGTTCTCAGATACTGAAGTAAAGTATAAAAACTAATTATTTACTTAAGCTGACACTGCAGCTTTGATTAAATGTCTTTTCTCTGAGTGATTCAGAGTTGAGTATAAAAAAAACCAAACAAAAAATAATATTTTTTAAAGGGCCTTTCCAGTATGTTGGCTTTCTTCTACTTTATGAAAATCTAAAACAATAATATCAAGCAATTAATACACTCTATGTTTCACAAGCTTTATGCCACTGAACCTTGACTGTCCATTTGCAAGGCAGGTAAGTAGGTATCATCTAAAATATAGAACTGTTTTATGAAGATTTAAGAATAAACACAC
This sequence comes from Pachyramphus minor, assembly GCA_013397135.1. Classification (NCBI taxonomy): domain Eukaryota; kingdom Metazoa; phylum Chordata; class Aves; order Passeriformes; family Tyrannidae; genus Pachyramphus; species Pachyramphus minor. The sequence continues at coordinate 129,679 of VYXB01002806.1, forward strand.
CATACAGCACAGAAGAAAGGTAGCTAATATTATGTTTTTCTTTATTTAATCCACTCTTTTGAGAGCTAAAAGTTTACCAGCAACACTCAGAGATACACACTCTGAAAAAAATTCCAAGTAAAAGGTGCATTAGGATGCTCAACTTTAGGTTATCAATTCTATTTCCGGTGGCTTTATTCCAAGTCAATGCAGAAAGAGAGAGTTAAATGAGAACACCACAGAGAAACAGCTGGGTTCCCTTCACAGTGCTACTTTCATTACAACATATTTTCTCTCCCAATCTCTATCAAACAGAATTGCAGCTACTTACCCATTTCAAATTTTGAGAAAATAAAAAGAATATATATTTGCAAGTCAAATGCAGGTGAATATTTTAGGGGCCATGTCTGTGATGAAAAGCTTTATTAACTTTTCTGCAATATATACATGCAATCAGAAAGTCACCTTCAGAAAGACAACTTGTAATTTTCTTAAAATCATGCTGACTTAAACACTGTGAAAATAAAACGTTTTGTGTTTCTCACTAGTTAGCTCTTCTCCAGTTTGTTCTTATTTTTATATAATCCATAGGCAATGGCATTTCTGCTTTCACATTATAGAGAATATGTTTTAAGCCTACAAAAAAAACTCACAAAATATCAGGCACTGTAAGTACAGCAACATCTTGATATCACAATAGTGAATATAGGCTGAATTCTTACACCTATTCTGAGGATTTTTGGAAGTGCCATAGCAAGCTACTGGGCTGAGAAAGTCTTCTAAGGTTTTGCTGTGGGAGTACCCACCAGTCTTAGAAACTGAGCAGTTCCAGGTTATGCCCTTCTCTGCATCCACTGTACATATCTAGAAATGAGGATCAATAACCACCATTTGCCAGTTACTTCAACCTTTTAAATGGGCCCTTGAAAGAAAGGACGCTCAAGAAATAAATTTCTCTGACATAATGTAGCAAGCACCCCTATTCATCTTGGAAATTTTGCTCTGCTCTGTCCTCATGTCCTATATGGACTCCAGCAGACCTGGACACCAGGAGCAATATCTCAGTTTTAAACATTTAAATCTTGAAACAGAAGAGACTTGACTTTAGCTGTGACCTGAAAATGAGATAGATCTCGCCTACAAAGACCTTTGGTCAAAGGTAACAAATAGGATTTTTAGTGACTTGACCTTAAGTCCATGAGGGAAGGCAATGTTCTTAAAAGGAATTTTTTAAACTCACTTTTCCCTTCAGTTGGGGTGGTTCAGCATCAGCAAAAATTAATTAGTATTTAAGTCATTTACCCAAGTATTTAGACATTCACGAAACTTATGCTATTAATCTATTAATCTTAAGTATTAGGCAGATTAAGCAATTTTCCTGTGTGGTTGTAGAAAACTGCTGCTATTTTTACTTCTATCTCCTTGAGTACATTGCATTCTGGGCATATAGGGGCATCTGGAGTTAATACTGCAGATTTCACAACAGTGTACCTCAATTCTTTGTGTGCATTCAGAGTTCATCCATCTCATGACCTTTTTATTGATTCTCTCCTACACATATAACACCAGTGTCGCACATCCCCGATGGAGACTGTAACAGGGCATTTCTCTCTGACAATGCAGAATTGTGTCTCAGTAACAAAAAGGAAAGTGAAGTGAACATTACTGAGACATGGTCTATACATAGCTGCTGTAACTAGTGGAATCCATATGACATCTGTGTGAACCTAGTCCTAGTCCAGAATTTTATCATTGCTGTTAAGGTCAAACAGATTTTTCACTTCTTTGTGTTCTAACCTAGTAATAAAATTCTGTTTTAATTGGTGTGATTAGTCCATGAAAAATGAGAAAATAAAATACTACTAATTCCTTTGCTTTTTTGTTGGTTTATATCAGTGGAGTAGTAAGGTTGTTTCTTTCTCTTATTATCACCGGGAAAAGATGATAGCTGAAAGTAAAAAATTTAACATTACAAAGTTCTGAAACTTAAAAAGCTGAGATTTCTTAACTGACATTGAGGGTACACTTGCAAAGTAACAGGATTGCATAAGTGAAAATTCATCTGGAGACTTGTTACAAAAAAAAACCTACACACTTTTCATTCCAAATGGATTTTCAAATTGACAAAAATGAGCACTCATGTACTTGAAGCTAGCTATATATCACCTGGAAGTAACAGAGCAGTATCGCATTTCATACTGTACTTGCAAGATTTGGTTTCCTAACATCAGTGAAAGATATTTGGGTTGGTTTAGGACTGTTTCTCTTCCATTTTGTCTTCCTGAGAATTGTCCTCGATACATTTCTCTGACTTCTCCCTTATTTAAGAATTTGTTTCATAATAGTTTTATTACATATTTTTCTTGCTTCTTGCTATGAAATGTTTGAAAACATTTTTCCTTTTGATATGCGCAACTCTTTTTTTTGAAATGCTAGTACTGCTGACAGTCTCAGAAAGCTTTCTCTTTTTGTTAATGGGCATGCTGTCACTGGCCTGGGGAGTTATCTCACCCTTATCAGAAAGGAGGGAAACCAAAAGGGCACTAAGACCTTGATCTGGAAGATATTCGAAAAAAGAAAAACAAGGACAATTTTTCAGTTTAAGAGAAGGATACATTGACGAGCAGAGGAACCTAGAAATCTCTACAGCAAAGAGATCAAGAAAACTGGTTTTATAATTCTCATTTTTCACATCCTCCCACAAAAAGCTAGAAGCCTGTGTCAGCACTGATCCCTAATATAACCTTCTGATACTGCCATGGAGTGACAATCCAAGCATATTTCCTGAGTTTTTACAGAATTATTTTCAAGGCACAACACCAGTTTTAATTAAAGTTCTTATAACATTACAATAAGGACAATTTCCCTAACTTGAAACATTACTAGGGAGTCCCTGCAGATGACTTTTTTATTCAGTAGTGGAGGTGGCTCTCTTGACCTTTCAGTGCAAGCCCCTGACCTATGAGTTCCTGATCGGTTTGGTTGACTGCAATCATAAATCAGATCTGAAAAGAGGCCCCAGTTCAGTGAGATTTAAACAAGATTCACTGAACAGAATGATAATGATAGATAGATGGAAGAGAAAGATAATAATTGTTTTCCAACAATGTTACAAAAGGACTCATGAACCGTTAAGTTCATCGTTCCTAAAGTGGATTGTAGAAAGCCCACATCTGTGTCACATCTGCTCATTGCAACACAAATTGCTTATAAAGCTAATACTTTGCATTTTGATAACTTGCTAATTGAAGAATCCCTTCATCCTTTAAGAATATAAATTATATCTTGATGTTAAATGCCTCATTAGATAACAGGTGTTTGGAGGACAGTTGCTTAAAGGAAGATCTTACCTAGCTCGTTCATAAGAAATCTTGCAATCTTAATGTACTCAAATGCTAATATTGTATAAAAGTCCTTCATCTGCTAGTCTGATAAATTGTTCATCAGCATGTAATAATGATTTCAGTCTGAGCATAAACTGAGCCAGCTTGTTGACTGCTTTGACTGAGTATGTCTAATCATATAATTCCTTAGGCTTCAGGTTTCATGATCTGGCACTAATTGTTCTGAAATTGCTTCATTTTAATTGCTGGTATTCCTGATTTACAGTTAAATCAAACTGTATTTCCATTAATACAAATAGCACCTGGGTAGAAGACAATGGGACGTCTTTAGCTCAATTAGATGAGAAAAATTAAGCCAGAGAAAATGATGTAATTATAACTAAACAAATTTTATGAGGTACTTTAATTTAATATATTATTACATTATGCAAGTTGTACCTGATTTAGTGGGACAGCTAAGTTTTTATATCAATCTTAAATAACGACAAGAAAAGGATAAGATTCTACGTGCATGACTGGTCTTACAAACCAATTCTTGCATGACAAGCTGAACAAAATATATGATCAAAACCCATAGTTTGGTAACAAAAGAACACTCTGATTAATCTGAATTCTGTGCTGTAGCCCAACTAAATTAAGATTTATCCCATTAGGTATTGTGGAAGTGAAATCATGTTTCCCACTTACCTTGTAATGAGGAAGAACTCCTATAACAGAGAAAGGGCATGAAGATCCTGAAGACAGACAAGTCTCGGTCTTTACCTCTGTTGTAGAAATTTTAAATGACCAATACTTTACATTGTGTGAAATGCCCCTAGGATTTCTATTTTAACTATATTAGATTACTCCAATATGAAATAATTTTTATTGCATATTATGTTTAATGTGTTTATACATATGTACAATATGCATTACAGTTGGCTGAAAATTTTAGGTATTTTCCATCTATCTAGGAGTTTTTTCCATCTTTCTACAGCCTGTTATTACACGGATTAAGTACATTGCAAAAGGAATAAAAAAAGGAACAAAAAATAAACAAAGCAATTCAGTCTGACCAACTTTTTCATCCTTAATGGAATGAAATGCTTTGAGTGTTTTTCCACTTTCTGCAATGATGTCAGTGTTTTAACATTAAATTATTTCAAATAAGTTGGCACTGATGATTTATAACATCAAAGTGAATTATTTTTAAAGTACAGTTAAATGAAAATTGCTAAAAGTTTGGGGTGGTCCTCTTGTTATCCATGAAAGTCACATTGGTGTTTTAAAATACTCTGAAATGAGAAATGAAAGCTTCAGCTAATGTTTACAAAATACAAAGCACAAATCCAGTGGTAAGATCTTAGTATTGCAAAGATCACTGAAATTAATTAAATTTCATGGGGCAAGACACCAAGGAAATCATCTGGAAAGGAGTGGATATATAGGCCTTTCATATAGAAGGCAGAGTGACATCCTTGTTACACACCCAGTTTTCATTCCCTTTTAAAAACAGCCTCCAGTTGCTCTGTGGTGTTTCATACTTATTTAGTTGGGACTGGTTTTTCTTAGCATACAAGAAATGAGGGCTTCCATATTCCAGTCACACTTCAGATACATGCACCTGAGGCAGTGCAGAGAGGTCTTCTGGAAACAGCATGCAGAAAAACTACTACATTTCTAGTTCAAGACTTCTCTAGCAATTAAGCTTCTCTTCATAACACATACCAGAGAGGGTGTTCAGTGTATCTTGATGCAGAATTCACTGTTGGTTTTTGGAAGTAGTCTGCTGCCTGCATGATGAAGGGGAAAAATATCTGTGAGTCTGGCATATAAAAAATTTCAGTGTTGTTCTACCCTGAATCATTATATATTAACTGAAGTGCTAGAGAAATATTAGAAAGGGGAAATTTCCTCAGTTTAGAGCTAGGGCAGAGTGTGTAAATATTACAGAATTGTAAATATGTGTCTCTAACTTTAGTGATTTAAAATGGAAAACGTGTAAATCTGAAAACAGAATAACAGATTTAATTGTTCATTTTTTTGTACCTCAAATGTCTACATTAAAAAACCCTCTTACCATGCTCCATTCCCTATTTCCCTACATTAAAAATTAATGTTCTTTCACTTTAGAGACCAAGGGCATAAATCATAGGTATTAACTCAACACTATATGTAAACAAATTCCTAATCTCCACTTGGAAACTGGCTACCTGTGTAAAGGGGAATTAAAGAAATGTCAAACTTTAATGTGTACATGCCAATGCCTTTCAGAAAAAGTGCACGTGGGAGCTGCCTTGCTAAGAATAATGGAAGGATGAGGATTCAGAAGTCATATTTAATAAATGTAATGTCAACATATAATTTTATCACACAGGACATCTGAAAGATGGACCCTCAAAGTTCAATCTATTCCTTTTTCATTTCAGATAGCAAAATGTGACAATACATTTGGGCATAAAAAATAAGACCTAAGAAAAGTTTTAGTGCTTGTGTTATGCATTGAACATACAAGCAAAAACAAGTTAACCTCATGCAACAATTTCCAAAAAGGGAATCTGTCTGAATAATGCAATAAAAAAACAAGAGTGTAGCTGGACATTATATATATATATGTGTGTGTGTGTGTGTGTGTGTGTATGTGTGTGTGTGTGTGTGTGTGTGTTAATACTACAGTGTTTAATGACACCGAAAAGTTTTTCTTTTTTTTTAAATATTGATTTAAAAAATATTGATTCATGAACAAAAAGAAAATAAAAAATAAGTCATTGTTTTCTTAATTATAGCAAATGTCATTGCAGAGTTGAATGAAATCACTATATGTACTCTAAGGCTCCACTAAGAGAGAGTATTTTGATGAGGGTGTTCCATTTGTCAATCAAAATTAAGGACTCAAACACTCAAACACAGCTTGTTCTCTGTTTGATTAGGAGACACCTTCTTTGTTTCAAACTAGCCTCCCACTAGCATGTCCTAGAGATGGTGAAAAAATCAATTTACTTCCTCCATGACATGATGATTTGTGAACCTGCCTCATGAAATCTCTCTAATCCCAGCTGAAGACTGTCAGTTTGCTCAACCAGACCCAATAGAGAAATTGCTTGGTACCTTTGATCTTCCTTGTTATCCCTTTCTGAAGTTTCTTCACTTCTACTAGATATTTTATTATTTGTTTTTAAGATCAAGAGATCAGAACCATACAGACTATTGAAGAGACAGCTGGCAAAATAAAGTCCTCTTGTTTCACATAATTCTTTCCTAATAATTTCCAACTTTTCCTGAAAATGGTTGTGATCATGAATCTGACTTTCCATGGAACTGTATGGCATTTACTATCTGTAAATACACATTGCAAAAGCTGACCCTGGCAAGTACAGGCCTGTCAACCTGACCTTGGTGCCTGGCAGGGTTATGGAGCAGATCATCCTGAGTCTAATCACACAGCACCTTCAGGATGGACAAGGGATCAGACCCAGCCAGCATGGGTTTAGGAGGGACAGGTCCTGTCTGACCAACTTGATCTCCTTTTATGATCAGGTGACCCACCTGGTGGATAAGGGGAAGGCTGTGGATGTGGTCTATCTGGACTTCAGCAAAGCCTTTGACACTGTCTCCCATAATATACTCCTGGAAAAGCTGGCAGCCCATGGTTTGGACAGGGGCACTCTGTGCTGGGTTAGGAACTGGCTGGAGGGCCGGGCCCAGAGAGTGCTGGGGAACGGGGCTGCATCCAGCTGGCAGCCGGTCACTAGTGGTGTCCCCCAGGGATCAGTGTTGGGTCCAGTCCTGTTTAACATCTTTATTGATGATTTAGA
>VYXB01002806.1:141402-186696 GCA_013397135.1 Pachyramphus minor
ACTCTTTGTGGGTCCACCCAGAACAGCAGCTCTTCCATTCTCTGCTGTCCTTTAGGGTCACAAGTGAGCTGCACCAGCATGGATTTCTCACTGGGACTAAAAGTCCCACCAGAACAACTTGCTCCAGCATAAGTCTCTCTCTCCATAGGCCACAGGTCTCTAGCAGTACTCTACTTTATCTCAGACCCCTCATAAGGGTCACAGCCTCTGTAGGCATTCGTCTGTTCCGGGAAAATTCTCTCAATAACTGCTGGGGGTCTCTTTGCACCCCAGTTATCTTCTAAAGGCAGCAGAAGAAAAAGACTTTCAGTATTTTTCCCCTGCTGCAGGGAGAGAAGGGGGGGGCCTTCCCCTGCACTTCTCTGCTCTCTCCTGCTAGACTGACCTTGGAGTAGCTCCGTTATCTCAAGTCGTCCTCTCTGCTCTCTGCCAGCCGGAATCTCTCTCGCAGCATGTTTCAGCTGGGCAGTTTCTGTCTGGAGTTCCTTTCTCCACTGTTACACATCCTGGTTGGAGAGACTTCAATGCCATGCCTGCCCCCGGCCCAAGGTCGGGGAAGAGGAGGCCTGGCCCCCACATGGGGCCTGCTGCCTCCCTCCTACTCCATGGCTGCCAAATTTCTTGCTGCGACACACACCTTCTCTTCCGTTTTCTTAAATATGTCATTAGCAGAGGCGTTACTGAAACTTCTGATTGGCTTTTTCTCTGGAAACCTACCTGGGCCTGACCATTTCAGCCCTGGGGGGCTGGTAAAACCCACGACAGTATTCCATGTTTCTTTGTTTTTCTTTGTTAACCTTTCTTATGCCTCCTGGGTGTCAAGAACAGTCCAGGAGAGGATTTTTCTCTCTCCAACTTTAAGCAGAGTGTTCTTCTGTTTTCCAGGGAAAGAGGCACGACTTCCAGAAGGGTGTTAATTTAAAGGTGTTTATTTCCACTCAGTAGATGCTGTGCAAATTTTAAATATTTCCTTCATGTATTGTCAAAGATACCTAGTTCTGGGTTTCAAACTTTCCTGCACAAACTATTCTTGGCTCTGATGACTGTTGATTCCTGCAGACATTGTGACGACCAACACTGTAAGACTTCACACTAAATCAACCCTAATCTTTTTGTCAGTCTAGCATAATACACTTCAACTGTTAACCTGGAGCATCTCTTTTATGCTCCAGTTATGAGCTTTCTAGGACAAGGACCATCCTTCTGTTCATTCTGTATGACACTCTTGCACTCAGACTTTTTGTTCAATTGCCAGGTGTCAGAGTAAAAGGCAGATTAAACAGATACAGGACTCATCTAGATACCTATCGGCCAAGTCATGGTTTAAAACATATTTTCCCATAATTTCTTACTTGTATTGAGATTTCTGAGATACATATTCTAAATTTGTCTTCAAATAGTTAAAAGTTTATTTTTTAGGGAATACCATGGAGGTCTTTTTTGCCTAGTTTCCATATTGTTACTCACTTTAACAGCTAGTTTTATTTCATAAAATACTACTTTAAGATACAGTCTATTTCAGAGATTTCATGCTGTGTTTATTTTTCAAGCTTCTAGTTCTATAGACCAACTGACATTGTTACAGCCATTTCAACACGAAGCTTTTATTTGAAGGGATGTAGCAAAAATATTTTAATCTATTTCTAATCACCTGTTGTTCTTGTAAGTAATCATAATTTATTTAGTCTTGATTTTAGATAAGGATGTTGCCACACGAAATCCTATGTCTACAGTTCCATTTAATAACATTTTCCCTGAAAGCCCTGAAATGTAGCATTTCACTATTCACTACTCAAAACCTTAAACTGCTTCAATTTCTCTCTAGAACTGTATTGAACACAATTTAATAATTCTTCATGTAAATCATATTATTATACATAAGATTTCTTCCCAATGACATCTTAAGCAATGATTCAAGTGTTAATATGTGTATATTTTAAATTGTCTAGCAGATCAACCAATAAAGCATTTTTTATGAAGAGACAGTGGCTTCTGTCTCAAGCTCCTTTTATTTTATGTAACTTTTAATTCCCCTGTAGTGCTTTCTTATGCAAGTTTTCTCATTCCTAATCTATTGAACTGTCATTTATTATTAATCTTAAAATAATTTTATTATGCACATCTCATACCCTTAATAGAAAAGCAGTACAGTATTTCACAGAATCATTGACATTTTATACTCAGCTCTATGCCTCTCTCAACTGAGTTCTCTCTTTTTTATTGGGGAGACAAAATTGAAAAAAGCTCTCTGTTAACTGGATTTTAATGTACATTAAGGCTTTTTAAAATCTCTCTGCTTGCTTAAAATCTTGGGCTCTCCTGAGCTGGGGAAAAAACTATAGTGAACCTAAATTTCACAATCTTAGCATATATGAAATAATAGCTAAAGTGATGAAGGAAAAGGAGTTCCGAGGATGGGGGATAAAAAATGTGGTCTGCAACACTTGAGTCTCACAGATCACATTTGATCAGTGGAAACTGAGGGGCTTGAAAATCAAGGGCAGAAAATCTGATCTGCTTCTTGAGAGCTAAGGCAGCACCCACAGCACACAGCATTCTCCTACCATTGCAGAAGCCTTGTGGCTGTGTCCAATACTTTTACATAGTGTGAACTTCCCCTATGATTTCTATTTTAGCTATATTAGATTACTTCAATATTAGATAAATTTTATTATATATTATGTTTCATTTGTTTATATATAATATAAACATATATTTATATATAATTATATATTTCTATATTTATAATATTTATAGATATATTTATAATATGTGTTACAGTTCACTGAAAACAAGATGGTCTTGCTACCCCTGGTATTCAACAGGATCAAAACATCCCATCTGCAGAGCAGATTTATATTCATATCTCTTCAAGGTATCAACTATCTTTCTCTGACATAATTCATTCTTTAAAAAAATAAACATGGAAGTTTTTGCCTCCTATATTTGAAATACTTTTTTCCAGGCTAAATAATACCATATGCTAATAGGATAGAAAATAGTCTGAAAGAAGAAAAAAAAAATCTCTGAAAGTAACTTCTGCTATTTGTCTTTGTATATGAAGCCCTCTGATTAAAAGAAACCAAGCACACACCACCTTAGATAATTTCAGTCTCAAAATCCAGAATCCACAAGTCAGTGATTTCCTTAATGGAAGAGTTTTAACATTTCTTGTGGGAATACCAGGCGCTCAAATGCTATTGAAGCAGAATGCCACTTACAGTTTAAGAAAAATTACTGTCAAATGAATAATGGCTGCTCAAGGCACATGTTATCTATTTCTGCAATTAGCAGAGAAATCCTGTTATAAGACTCATTTAAAACATCAGTTTTACTGCCACAGGAAAGTGGCAATGTGTGTTACATTTGGCAGCACCACTGTGCTGTAGTTAAAGGTCTGTCAGACCTGCTGTAACAAGCTTTTATTTTGAGAATCGTGCAACTCTGAGATATAAATTTTCTCCAAACAAAGTCTGCATTCAAGATTTCCCCACACAAGGAGTTTCTTCTTACAGAAAGTAAGTCAATCTAAGGGGATTTTTCTCTTTTTAATGGTGCCAAAGGGAATTTTTCTGTTTTAATATTAAAAATATTAAAATCCTAAACTTAGGTTGAAACAAATTAAGTAGAGGTTCATATTCTTCATGAAACAGTGGATGTGAGACTTACCAAAATCTGTCTCTCTCGGAGTCCTGCACAATCTGTCTCCCACCAGGTCTCATCCTAATATCTTAAAAGTCTGCTGAGAGGTCTTTGTATAGGGAAATTTGAATAAAGGATCAGTGAGTATAACTGCATTCTGCAACCAAGTGAGGACATATCTCTCTAAAAAGAGAGTAGTTCCAGAACTACTTCAATTCTGAAGTAGTGGTAAAAAACCCCTCTCTATATATATGTAAAATCTCAGATTTCCAAGGCATTTGCTCTAGCTCAGAAATTTTAGCCTAGAAATGGTAATTTCCAACATGTATTCACAATGCCATGCTGACAATTCCAACAGTCATTGTGCTATAGAAAATTCATCAGGGTTGAAAACCTTCTACCTGTTACTTGCCTATGTGTACAAAACCAGAAAACTTTGAATAAATAGACATCTCGGCCAGAATTAGGCAGGAAACAAAAAATATTATTGGGATAAGGACATGGCAGAAAATGCAATTCCTAATCCAATATCCCATATCTGTATTCAGTGCTGTGACAAGAGTTCTGATTCCTGATAGGAGCTACACCATCTTCTTCCCTTCCTCCTCCTTAATACTGCCCAGGTCCACACCCCCAGATGTCAATATTTTTCCACCACATCCCTCATCTGAATGACATAAAGACCAGAGAGCCAGGGCATGCTCTTGCCACGTCAAATCAAAACCATGACGAGATCTTCTGATCCAGAGATTCAAGTTGAAAATGAAGTTTCCCCTGAATAGAACATTTGGAATATCTTGTTATATTTTGTGTATCTCTACTTAGAGACTTCCTGAATAAAAAGAGGCTGTGGATTTTGCCATAAGGTAGGATACAGATGTTAGCTTTGCAAACATTACATTTTGTACTTTTAATGGTATTTACTAAATGTCTGCAACATACACAGCTAGTAATACCAAACACTTTGCACTATCCAGAAACACTATCCAGAATGCAATGTCTCCTATGAGGTAATCCTGAAGGAAAGAAAAAATATATTTTCTACACATAAGTATAATAAATAAACCTTAATAATATACAGAGAACAAAAAATTGATCATAGGTAAAGTTTTCCTGCTATCCGGGAGAGATTCCTTTTGAAGTAAATTGTCTCCATACCGTGTTCCTTGTGTAATCTCGCTGACCCTTTTATTTGGAGACTGCACTCAGCAAATTACATGCACTTCTGGTTTCTTAGTGTGGTGGTTGATCTGGTGCTAAATAGCACACATTCTGCAAGCAGATTGGTGAAAAGGAATGTATTTGTGCGAAGCAAAGTGTGGCTTGGGCATAGAAGAGAGTGTGCGGATGAATGATTTTGCTACATCCACTTAGACATTAATGAGATGTGATGTGACTTTCCCTGGGAGAAAGTCTAACACAATGCAATGTTCCCATTCTATTAACTGGCATTACATAGTATTAGATTTTCATACAATGATGGTCAGTGGTCTGGCATCTGCAAACATTATCTCATACTAACTTCAATACAACTCAAATACACAAATAAGAAAATCTGAAACATGACATTTTGCCCTCTTTAAACTAGATTTCTAGCATTACACATTTCAAGTTTTGTGTTTGAAGTTATTACATTATATTCCACACTAGCAGGTAATTTAAAATGAGTAGGGAATATTTTTGTATATATTCCATGCATACATTCAAGCAGAATTTTTTCTTTGCCCCATAGAAGAAAAAATAAAATGTTTGCTGTTATCATAGTAGTTTCACTTAAAATCTCATGCTTGCCATGTCCAAAATAATATTTAAATTTAAAATATATTGTCATTTGTTCTATGAATTGCAAATTTGTGTCACATCCTTGCTAGTTGAATTTGGCATATTCTCATGGTAAAACAAATAGAAGGTATATCAGAAGAGAGATCTAGGCCTGAGGCAAGACAGACACTAAATGTAAATTTAAGTGCTCCTGCTCTAACATGACTAAAAGCGCATCTTGCGGAGGCCTGGGAAGATAATAAGGGCACCAAAACAACGATAACTCTCTTTTAACTGCTCCATCTCTGCAGGGATGATGAAACCTAAACAGTCTTTTCTCTCATAGTACAAATGCCCTGTTTCCAGCCTTGTTTATATAGTCCTTATAAGAAGAGACATTTAATAAATTGACTACAAAGTGAATCTGAAGTCACTTTGTTCCCTCCTCCTACCATTGTGGACAGAAATCCTTGGTGTTTTAATGGTGTGTCAATGAAGTTAAGAGTGTCCAAGGCATATATCTGCATTCTCCAATACACCCTAAATGTTGCCCTGAGGCACACATTACCTTTTCTCATCCATTTCTGATATAGCTTGTATAAGACTGTGCACATAAGTGACAGATACTCAGTCCATTTAAACCCTATGACCATACTTATTTCTCTAGGCTCCATTCTTTCACTGATGCATTTTGCTCTGACATCCAGGAGCAAGTGAAGTTTTGCTTCTGGAAGCATCCAGTAAAGACACTCTCCAGAGGACAGAGACCTCACAGGAATCCTTTGCTCCCAGTCAAATGCTGCAGGCAAAATCTGTGTATCAGCACATAATAAGGCCCTGAATACATATGCATGCTTCCTTTGTACAGGTCCCGCATTTGACATGAAAGCAGTGTCAATATTCATTGAATATGAAAGAATTTTTGACGGATTGATGACTCTCTACTGGCTACAGCTGATTTGTAGAAATTTCTTGACTCTGTAGTGTTGCAGAAGTCACTTTAACCTTGGATCTTTTTGTAGCTTAATAACAATGGATGTCTCTTGATTCAGTTTTGTTTCCTTATTGTGTATTTTTTCATTACATGATTATTCTTTTAACACTCCTTTTCCCTGGTGGGAAGTTGATATATCTTGTCAGGTTTAGCTTCAGTCAGTCAAAAGAATAAATTGCTAGATTGACTGTGGACTTGTTTCAAAGACATTAATTATTTTATCATTGAAGACGATAAAATTAACTGCTGTAACCAAGATATCAGTGAAGAATATGACTCTAAGCCTAACTTTTTATTTGCATTAGGGTCACAAGCTTATCAGAAAAACAAGGTTACTGAAGTGTGAGTTTGAAGACATATGAAAGTGACACCTGTTTGTGTTACACCCCTCCAAGACTTCCTATTCTCTTGCTCTGTGAAGCCTTTCCAGTCCAGCAACTTCTAGGAGCATTTTAAAATGTATTCTTCCTCGACAAGTGCTTCTGTTTACAGTAGAGCTTTCAAGAGCTGACAGGTATGCCTTAGTGCACTAATTTATTTATTCAATTCACATGCAAAGCTGCACACAGCTTCTTGGTGCTGTCCCAGGTTGAGAACTGAAAGCACACTGTAGGCAGTCAGAGACTGAATTTAGCTTGCAGACCCGGGTCTCCAAGTAAAATTCCTGCTAAGTGTGGAATAGGGCCTGGGTGATTTTTACAGTGTTTTTTCCAAAACCAGTCATCAGTCTGGCCTTTAATAAACTGTATTTCTTGAAAAATGAAATTTCAGAACACATCTTCAAAACACTAGTTTTCATAAAAAAATAAGTTGGCTTGCTTGAAGTCTGTGAAACCCGTGGGTAGTTTTATAAAGCACTTGCAAAATTAGCCAAGATAACGACTCTAAAAAAAGATAAAGCAGAATTTAAAATAAAAAAAAAAATTAAATCATCACTGGCCATAAACCCAATGGTTTTATATATCAATCTTTCCACTGAAAGCAGATAAACTGCGTGCTTTTCTATCTTTAAAATCATAAGGTCTTAAAAATCTCTTAGGGTCTTAGGTGTGACTAGTTAGGTAAGTTTTGTAACAGACATGTCCTGCCATTATTTGTCTCCATTTCTCTTTTAATTAAACATTCAGAGCAGTACCTGATATTTATTCTGACAAGTTCTGTTTTAATAATGAAATTCTCAAATATATGAGTAATGTTGATTGACACACAGGCATAGAAATTTCAAAAGATATCTACCATGTTTTAGGGTATCATGTTCCAGATATTTCAGTCCTCTCCTCAAAAACAAAGAAATCCCACCCAGCCACTCAGGAACCACTCACAGCTCTCAGGAAAGCTGCATACAGAACATTTGTAGGTGAAGTGAAGTTCACAGTCAGGATACAGTGTTTTGAAATTTTTTTCCTTCTTCTTGTTCTCTGTAATAACTTTCTCACACACTTCCTCTTTAAAGGATAATGTTAAGAGGAGCTTAAAAACTCTGCAAAAAGCCAGTGAGACCCCCTGCCAAGACACAAAGCAATGCTCATGGAAAACAAAACCACCTATTTTATTGTCCTTTCTTTCCCCGCCCCATTTCACCCAGTAAAAGCAATTGCAATGAAACAGGAGACAGCAAGAGCAAGACACCCGGTGCAGCGAACAAAGAAAAGCAAGCAGAAAAACATCTGAAAGAAGAGCTGATTAAAAAAACAGCATGGCTCTCCTGAAATACCTCTGTCCAATTATTTCTATCTAGTTTGGTCAGGGAGGTATATTCTTTTCTATTTAATGTTTTACCTATGGTTTTGTGCTGTAACCAGTACAACAAAAGACACATTGTTATTTTCTTACACTGATCATGGTTTCAGCTGTGCTCTATCCAACATAGTAGGCATCCATCTTCAAGTGAATCTGGAGCTGCAGTATGTCCTTGTAAGCAAAATGAGGGTGCGCCGCATAAACAAGAGAACAGAGGAGGGTTTACAATGGACTCAGTAGTGATGTGGTAACGTAACGCGCTATGATAACTAAACCTGTACAAATTAAAGTTCATCCAATTCTCAAGTACAATCAGAGACACGTCAAAAAAACCCCTGCTAAGCCTATTTGTTTTCCATAAAGAGAAAGCCTGAAAAATAATTGTAGAATTTAATACTTATGTGGAATGTTTTGTTCAATATGAAATGATATATAAAGAGGGCTTTTTATGAGTAAGAAGGGTCTGCTTACTACTTTCATTTTTAATTAACTTGGCACATGTGCTTGCCATGATTCAGAGTAGAACCAATTCAATAACATTTTTATTTTAAGTCCTTTTCTGAGGCACTGTCTCCCCTATTTTTTTTATTTTTTTTTGGTGGCTTACAAGATAATTACGTAAGGGGCAAAAAAAGTTTATTTCTGCTATAAAATCAGAGCTTGGGAGAGCAACCTCCAGAAGTCTTCTGCCTGCATTTCCATGCAAGCTGGACAAGCATCCTCAGAGTGCACAGAGCTCTCTGTTTTGCTTCTTTCTGCTCTCTCTGCCTATTATAATGAAGGGCAACGAGCCACGTGTAAGTCAGCAGTAAGATGGGCAAGATAACTCCCCACTCAATGTATACTGTCTATTGAAGTCATTCAGAACTGCTGCAACCCATAATGTGTGCGTTCTTTCTCCCTTAGCAGTCATTGGAAATGGAGGACATAGAATACAGGGTATTTCTTGTATGTCTTTCTTTTGCTTTTGTGAAATAATTCACCTTATCAAACACAGGCAAGTTTGTTCACAAATTCTGTTCTAGCTCAACAACTTCTCGTTGCAGGAAGTGGGGCATGGGCACAATGTTCCAGAGAGACTGATGGTTAATACACATAACCTAGGAGTAGGACGTTGTTTTTTATTTAGGGCAAAACATTTACTGGTCCTGTGGCCATTCATAGGCACCACAAAATGGAAGACTAATCTTTTAGAATAATTAATGCTACTAATACGATCTTTTCAGCCCTCATTTTTTGAACTTCATGGTCTTCTTTATAAACTATGATACATTTCCACCTGCCATTTCTCCTCCTCTGCTGCCTTGTCTGCTCTTTTTTCAAAGAGTAAGCAAGATATTGAGCAGTAAATACATTTTATTGCTAACAAGAAATTTTGTATAAATATTGGATCCAAACCCCCAAATACACGTTCATCTCCCTGACATACATTGTTTTGCACACCTTGGTCTGAGAGACGCTCTGTAAAAGTAAATAACAGGATAAGACATGAGACCACAAGATATTCACAGAGGAGCAGCACCACCCCCTAGCACACCATTCCTTCTTTTGCTTTCCAAAAATAATCAATCAGTTTTCAGTGAAAAACCTCCCACCTTTACTGACTTTTTTCCTTTGCAGAATGTGTTAGTTAAATCTTCTACTTTGACAGCCAGAGAAAAATCTCTGCCTGAAATGGTGTCCCCAACTGAAACATAAATTTGTCATGCCTATTTAATCCAATAATGCTTATCTCCTTTACCACCTTTGTGATGTACAGACTTTCACTATCATCAAAGTCACACGCCCTCTCTCCTCCGTTTCCCCATTATAATCCTATAAATAAACATCTGAAGAACAAAAAAGACTAGTTTCTGTGTGGGTGGGGGAGGGGTTCCTGGGTGGTTTTTGAAAGGACACCACTAAGATAATCACTTGCCTTGCAGATGTATGCCCATTTTTTCAGGCTTGCCAAAAGTTTCTTTCATTTGTATACTGTCATTCTGTGTCAGATTAACCCACCGACGTGATTTGACAGCCAGATTCAGATCCAAAATGGGCTTGTTTCATAGCTTGCAAACTCAAATTATTCCCTGGCTTTTCATATGTCAGCTGCTGTAAACATGCATGCAGATAGCAGCAAATATCAGAGCTTTGATTGAGCTGGCATTGCAGCTCTCAGCACCACTTCTTGAAATTTTTGAAGGTATCTTAGTAACACAACTTCATCCTTTTTCTAGAAAAAAAAAAGGGTTTAATGTCTTGCAGTGTTAAAAAATAAAAAAGAAAATACTTTTATGTGTGATCACTTGCATGAAGCTGCTTTAGAGACAAAATGCTGATGGAGGATATTTAACAAATGTAAATCATAAAGAATTTCAAGAAATAGTGTATGTTTTCAAACTTCTCTGTACACGTCATTTTTCACATACATTTCTTCAAAAATCCTGGTTCAGACTTAGTCAGGCATCATATGGAGGTGTAATGTCTAAATGGATATAGTGTGAAATCTAACCATGTGTCTAGACCAGATGCTAGTATTTGGGAGATCATTTGTTTCTATTCACAAGGAATATTGGGGTTTTTTTGACCAAAATTAACTTATTTTTGTGCTGTAAATCTGGAACAAAACGAGAAAGTTCATTCACTAAATTAAAAAGTGAATTACTTCAATGATCTCTGTGTTAGACTCTCTTTTTTTTTTTCTGAGACACCAGTCACCTATCAAAGATAATCCTACATGTACAGTTAAACTACCACAAGAAAGGTGAATCACACTCTACCATTGTTAGACTCTGCCAAGAAGGAGACATAAGACAAGAATTAAGATAATCATGCCAACTGCTTCTTTAAAATGCCTGTTTGTTGTGTTTTGAAAAGTCTATGTCTGGAAAGTCTTACTTGGCAAGTAATAAACCCAACTTTAAATAATAGCTGAGTTTTTCACAGACTGCTCATTTCCACACAAACATACATACACTCATAGACTGTGTAATCTGGAGTTATTTGTGCCTGAGTTATACTACAAATTAGGAAAACCAGAGCTGCATCTTCACACTGTAATACCAGGTAACACTGCATTAACCTGCAGTAAATTTCAGGAAGAAGTGAAACCTAAAGCCTGGAGTTCAAATACCTCTTGCCATTTTGCATTTCCATTTACTATGAATCATAAGCTAACTGATCCCAGAAAAGGCAGAAACAAGATGCCATTTATTATACAATCTGCCAGATTTCCAACCATGGTCCTTTCCAACAAACCTAAGAGTTTAATGACTAGTTACCACTAATTAAGTTAGTGAAGAAAATCATGCCATTCAAACCAAACAGAACCTCTTCATACACGTTTTTCATCGACTGAATGGAAAGAAACTAGACATCATATAATGTCTTCATTCAGTATGTTCCTACAAAAACCTAAAAGTACATTCAAATAACGTCACTGACCAACGAAGTATAAAGCATAAACTTCAAAGGGAAACATTGAAGCTGTGAAAGCTTTTTGTGTTCCTGAGCATATTTTAATAATTTTCAAATTGTCAAACCAAGAGGCATTACATATTTTTGCTATAAATTCTGCACTAAATGTGCTGAGGTTTTTTTCCTGTTAAAATCTTTAGTACCTCATCAAATGATGACGTGTTAGCAAATGCCAGAAACAATGTCACAGTAGACCCCTGACTGATTCAGAATATGAGTGCTTCACCTGCAGTGTCAGTTTAAATACATGTATAAATAGAATGGTGGGGCAAAATCTAAATTAGTCTCTAACTTCCAAAATGTTTATTCTCAGTAAAGTTAAGTCTATTTCAAATAAAGGTGGCACTTAATTGTGAATACTCAAGGGACATAATGAATGCCTTGTTCCAGGTTTTGTAGACAGAAGTGGATATATGTATAGGACAGCTGAATTTGTATTCTTTCTCTAAACACTTCTGTCTTCAGCACTTATCTCCATTTGAATGACATCAAATTGGAATTTGGTGTGTCAGACCAGATGTGTGTAATGGTTCCTTTATTTTGAAGGGAAATGATTAGGAGAGGTTTTGAGAAGGTTGTGCTTTGTCATTTAAGAAAGCAAAGCCTATAAATGAGTAAAATTTTAGAATTCTTGCAAGCACAAGACTAGAGAGGAAAAAAACATTAGGCTTAGGAATCTATTCATTCTCTAATGGTTTTAACATGATTTTTTTTTCCCCTGTAATTTTGAAATGTTGCCATCTGAAGAAGTTAAAATGTATAAAGTGGAAAAAGTTAGTATCATGAGCATTTATAGTTGTCCTTAGTTAACCTTGTGCATTTCTAATTTCCTCACTTTAAGAGGAATGAACAGCGTCACAACAGACTCAAAAACTACTTCCCTCCAAAGCTAGAGGTGACAGACTTTATTAATGTCAATAGCACACCTTCATAGTGTGAGGTTCTTGTGACAGCATTGAAGTCCAAATAGTATTGAGAAACTGTAAAAATTCCCCTTCTGAGCGATTATTTTCAATAGCTTGAATATAAATCTTAAGAGCTGTATCATAACCTTCATATTTGTGTTTTACCAAACCTAGACAGCCTTGTGGCATCAGACTGGTGCCAAAGCATCTTCTGAACTGGTCTTTTGCTAAATTTTTGTTGTTGTCAAATATACAAAAATCAAAGTTGAGGTTTCAGCACCAGCTGAAAAAAGCTGACTAGAGCACATAAAAAGGTAAAGTCAAATTTGTAGATGAGTCCCCTGCAAAGTGAATCTATCATGGTTCTTAAGGCAACCCGTGGAGAGAGCTTCCTTACCATGCCCAGACCATCTTTGGGCCCAGAACACTGATTCACATACTTTCTAATATTTTTAGTGCTTTCGTTCAGAAAGCATTTCTTTAGGAACTACAGGCTCCTCCCATTCTTCACTTGCAGGCCACTTCAGCACCTCAGTTCATGTCCACTGAATCAGCATCCTGGGGCTGTGTCCCACTGCAGTCTTTGTAATAGTGAACGAAAGAAGGTGTTTTAATGTTCATGCACATGTCTACTTACATTGTTAACATTTACAAAACTTTAATATCATCCAAAGAGATAGTTAATCTTTAACATTTTCAAGTTCTTCCTTCAGTAGACATGTTTTCCAGAAATTGGGCAGAGGGCAGATGGAGAACTTACACTCTGGGGTTGGTTGGAAGAAGTTCAGTTTTATTTTTAATAGTTTATTTCATCATAATTTTGTGATAAAAGCAAGGGTGGACTTGCATGTTCAATGGAGAGAGATATACTCTTTCTCAATATTGTTCTCACCAAAATTAGCATTTAAGAGAAATTTGTTAAACCACCCAAACTACTATAATGTTTGCTATGAAATGTTTAATTTGACTGTGGACTTGGTTTCCTTAAACTGGCTATTTCCAAAAATTATATTATTTTTTAATTGATCAAAAATGCAAATTTTTAGTTTTGTATTTACTGAAGAACAGATCTTGGGGGGTGTTTTTATCTGTGAAGAGATTTTTTTTCCCCTTTTCAGTAAACAGTGACACAGAGACACACAGTGAACATACAAACTCAGGATGAAAGTACAGTAATTTCTCTGTCTTAGCCATGCCTTGTAAAGATTTATACTCATTTTAAACTCATTTTGTACTTTTTAATCAAGCTCTGTACTAATTTATAGGAGCACTACCTTGATGCAGATGATTTAACCTCCTATTAGTTATTTTTGCCCACTATATACATTCTCAAGTTTCCAAACACCCTCCCAGCAGCCATCATTTGCAAGGGTTTAGCTTGCTCTCCAGCTCCAGTGGACGAGTAGTCTGGAACCCTGAACATGACTCTCTTCTTGCAAAAATTCATATTGCAAAAATCTCACATTTGCAATGTTGCTAGAGGATCCTTTTTAATAATAATACAAAGGCCTTGTCATTGTTTTCTGAAGTAGTCAGTGATGTTAAGCTGTTTTTCACTTTACTAGATTTGTGAATGCTCTGTTCTTCTTCAAAATACACATTTTAGAAGTTATTAATTATCATTACTGATGTAACAATAATCTTTTGTATATATTGCATTTTCTTACAAAAAATTAGTAATATGACATCTTACATTAACAATAACCAAAAGCAGCCTATCCCAGTGCTTAGAACCCAGGACATGTAAGCATGTAGTCCTGCCCCAGTATCTTGTTCCTCAAAGACAAAGGGCTGAAAAGGCTACGGTGAGATTTATCTTTCCAGAATATGTTTTTGAGTGTTTTGGCAGATGGAAGATGGTCAGGACAGATTTAATTGTTCAATTCGTTTCAAAGGCCAATTAAAACCTAGTTGACTACTTAATTAAATAAAGCCTAAAGAATTTGTCTGTCACTCCAGTATACACTGAATGAAGAAGGGACACTCTAAATTCAAGGTCAGCCAGTCTCTTGAAATTACATCATGTAGTAATTACCAGTTTCACATGCACCAGTGCATCTTTCCTCAAAAGAACACAAAGAGCCTTATTTGGATTGGTTGGTCCTACTTATGGCATTTTATATACTGAATTAGAAAAGGAATCTACATCTGTTTAATTTGGGGAATAAAACATCATTCTATAACCAATTCCCAGAAAGGACTTTAAAACCATGAAAAACATTAATTTTCTAATCTTAGTTTCAGATTTTAAAAATATATATTTACATAAACCATATATTACAAACCATGTTAAACTTGGCTGCGGTATATTAGGTATCATAAAATTTTGAGCTGAAAAATGAATCTTCAGATTAAGGCCTAACTGTCTATCCCAACAATTCATCCCACTCCCTATCCTTGCCCAGAATACAAGCAATAACAAAGAGATAGCACTCTCCTCTAGTTAATTTGATTGGAAGTTCATTTTCAGCTTTATTTTGATAAGAACTTCTCCAAATGGTTCATATTAACCACCAGAACTGCTCTGAACTTTGTGTATTTATTTTTACAAGCCCAAGATAATTTGTTCACTGAAAGTTCTGACTGAAAGACTGCTTGACTGAAAGACTGCTTGACTGGTGGGTTTGAAGACAAGCAGTCACATGAAAGAATCTATTTCTCTGTTTTGTATTAGAGATCCTTCCCTGTATCCTCAGAGGTAGAAAATCCTCACACGTGAATAAGGGAACTAGGATTGAGCCACGATAGCAGTAACTTCAAAAGCAAGCTCACTTTGCTGGGTTCTGCAGACTGACAGATATGCCAAGGTTTACCTGGTGGAAGTGACATTTATTTTGTGCCTCACCTTCTTAGCCTTTGACCCCTATCTTAACCCGAATTCACACTTAGATATGTCATCAGCAGTTGTAAAAGACTTTGAAGCCTGTTTGTATGCATTCTCCAAGAAAGCTGCTATACAAAGCATCTCATACAGAGTGCATAGGTTGTCTTTCCTTAAAGAGGAACACACATAAAGAAATACCGTTTATCTTCTGATCAAAATGCAAGATCATTCATAATAGTATAAATGCATTGAAAAATACAGCAGAACCTGTAAAGCTTATCTAAGTACAATTGAGTAAGGTAGGTCTGCCCAAAATCTGGACTATGGAAGACAGATGGAGAAAAACATTTAAGGCTTCCCAGTGTTCTTTTTATAGACTGTCAGTTAGAAATTACCTTTGAAGTTTCCTATTTATGCTCAGATTAACAGATTTCATTTTGTTTTCTGGTAAAGATTTATGGTGTTGTATGCATTCATAGGAATTTGGTAATACATCAAAGCAAATAAAAATAAAGGTAATATTTTTAATCTACAATCATCATACAAATTTAGCCAAATTTAAGTACTCCTTCCTACAAGCAGAAGTTCACAGCACTGAAGAAACACCTCTGCTGTGGAGAGCAGGATTTCACTATTAATTGTACCCTTGTCAACTCTCTGCACAGAAATCATTGTGAAGCTAGACTGAAAATTAATACATGGAGCAAGAAATTTCATCTTTATGCATTAATCCCCATCAAAATCAGCTATGTGTGGGCTTAGTCTGCAGGATTTCACCCACAGAGTAATCCAGATCCAAAGCATAATGATTAGGAGATTCTAAAACACAAACTGTGTCTAATAAGCCACCAGCAACAACCCTAAGCATAGTCCCTCTGGAAAGCCTTCGTAGAGCGCAGCTGCGTTGACACAATCTATTCATAACCTTCATTGTTAGTGCTGCAGTTGTCAAGGGAATATGATGGCGAATCGTATAACCATCCAAGTCATAGCAAAGCAGTAAAGCAATGTAAAATCACCTTTTTTGTCTTCCCAAAGGGTTATCTCCTCCCTGCAAACCATCTTTTTGAATCCCTACTGACTGCAGGAGAGCTGACATGAGTCCTTTCAGCTGTGTACCAGTTGGTAGGAATGGCTTATGTTCTTGAAAGCTTCCAAATTTAGCAATATGACTCATATACTTCAATAATTAAACAAAAAAAATCATCATTATTTCTAGTTTATTCCATTCTGACCTACTATACATAGATTAAGTACCTAGCGCAGTAGGTTCTGAAAAACCTACTGGCACAAAAATACATTAGAGATAGATTGATCACAGAAATGGGCTATTTTTTGGCACTGATTAACTATGAGGTGAATACTATGTGAAGTACATTGAAAGTCTTTTTTCATTTTACAAAGCGCTTTCAAAAATGTGAAGTAGGTTTTGGTTTATAATTAAAATGTACTGTATAAGCAGAATATTCAAATGTATTTAAAATATTTTTGCCAGGTTTTGATTGAAGAAAAGATTTGTTTCCAACAAACAGATGCATGCAAGGTAGATTCATCCCTAATATAAAATTTAATACATTTAACAAGTGACAGTGGAACAACAAGAAAAACAAGCAAATAAAAATACAGAATATTCTTTTGGAAGCATCTTAGGTGTTCAATCACTATCACATCAAAGAAGTGATGGGTAAAATGCATTACTTCAATAAGAATCTGCCCAAGAAAGAAAGTAAGAGCAGAGTATCAACTGAAGAAAATCCCATCCTCAGATAAATATACTAAAAATCCTAAACCACTGATTGTGAGGAAGAAGTACTACTGAATTTTAAAAATAATTTTATTCTGCCAATGCATTTTAAAGCTTTGTTAAATTTTGAAGATCTTAAAGTTTCTTTGGTTTTGATCTAAATTAAAAAATTATCTAAATTATTATATATTTCTGGTATTCTGGTTCAGAGATCCTGAAGGACTTACTATGATTTCTATCAAAATAGTAATAGTAGTAGTAGTAGTAGTAGTAGTAGTAGTAGTAGTAATAATAATAATAATATTCTATAATAAGATATAATAATATAATATTTGATTATATAATTTATATTTATATAATTTATATAATTATATGATTATATATAATTATATAGTATATATACATATATAATATATACATATATATAATGACTTAAAATAATTAATTAAATAATTTCTGCAATTTCAATTTGAAACATGGAGACATACTAAAATATTAACCTAACAGAACAAGTATCTTGGTATGTACAGGGTCCAAACTGAGGGGTTTATCCTCTTATTATGTACTACAGCATATACTACCACTGAAAGTGTATAAAACCCCGCAATTTGTCTATTACTGAAACTGTTCAAAATGCATCTAGCTTTTTATATATTTATAGCTGCCAAAGAAGTGGTAATGGTGTAGAAAATGAAATCCTTGTATACTAGTTACAGGTAATAGACAGTTCTTAAGGTGACTGTATTCCTGATTAGAGTTTTGTAAACTCAAATGATACTAGATCTCCTCGTGCTGCTGAGATATATAAGCTACTGAACAGATTTTGACTAGGAAAAAAAGCAAGGGATGTTTTGAAATGCAAATTCGGATCTCATATTTTCCTTCTGTGCTTAGTGTTTAATCTTTCCAGAATGCCTGAATAAAACCACAAAGCATCCCAGCCTTCCTTAATTTCAAAGCATCAACCTCCTTTAATTTAAAAAGGTTTCAATTGTTATTTGTTTATGGGAAAGCTACAAAGACATACATTATAACCACTGACTGATTAAGTTCCAAGCATATAATTTTGCTTCTATACATTCAAATGATGAGTAGTCCTTTCTGACTATGGAGAATGTAGTACTATTTAGTGAATATTCTCCTTGTTCTGTATTCCCTTTTCTAGCATTTACTTCATAAAAGCTAGTTAGATTCAGCATAGTTGTGGGTTGAATTTTTTATGGTTATTGCTGCTCAATTCCATGCCAACTTCCAGCAAATGTGCTCATATAGCATAGATAATAACATGTGATTTTCTTCCTTAATGAAAGATAAATAATTTGGCAGTCTTGCCTCATGTAATTTTTTTTTATTGATATAACTCATTGTTTGGATTAGGTCTTTTTTAATATTGTTTTGCAAGCAGACTGAGATGTGTTTCTTAGTTCAGCTTTGCAGCTTTTAACACAAGGTACTATTATTTGTTGAAGAGATTTGTATATGATCTTTAAGTTCTAATATTAATTAGAATTTGATCATAATGATATAGATCTTTGTTTACAAACTAAATAATTTACCATATAGGCAGAACATTTTCAAAAAAAACAGCAGAAGGCACAGTTATAGCAACCAAACAGAATAAAAAGTACTGGTCAGTTCTAATTTCCATTAGACTTTATTTCTTCTTGTTAACAACCCTTAATGCAAAAAGACACAAGCCAGAGCAGGACAGGACTGAACAAATACAGAAATATTTGTGTAATAATTTCCATTTTTCATTCAGGTTGTACTTCAAGGTGTTAGGTTTGAAAATCTCAGATAAATATTACAGTTTCACATCTTACAAAGGAGCACTTGACAGAAAAAAGAAAAAACCACAACAAAATGACACCAATACTTCAAACTGTGTTTTCAAGAATAATCTTCACTTCTAATTTTTAATTGTTGGGAGGAAACTTAATAATCTGCCAGAAGAGCCACACAACTCTACTTCAGTGTACTCCAGTGATCATGAATGATGCATAAAGATGTTCAGTGCCACCAAGGGCAACCAGACAAAAAAGATAACAATCAACTTGGCAGTTTTGGTTTTGTGCTCTAGCAATTTTTCTGCAAAAGTGGGACACCACAAAACATGGAAAACAAAGTAGGAAGAGTGATTTAGGTAGGTCAGAGGTTTATCATCCTGAATTTTTTTAGCTGCCAGAAGAGAAAGTTATACAGGAAAAAAAAAAAAAGAAGTAGAGGGAGGGAGAAATGCAACAAATGAGGGTTTAATTCATATTTTGCTTAAAAATCCTTGCTAAGATAAATTCAGTAAGAGCAACATGGAGTTCCAATCAAAACTGAAATGGTTACATTTAAGGAGTACTATGAGAAAATCATAAAGCTAAATGCAAGAAATTAAGTATTCACAAGTAAAATATATTTATGGGGAAATGGGAAAGTTTGATTGAAAATATAACCAATTTGATTGAAAATATAACCAATATAGAAAGCTGCATGAGACCACTATGCTTGGTTTTGAAGCTGTGTTTTTCTTTGGTCTGCACCAACTGAAGCAGGTATCAGCAGCAAAAGAAATAAGTCCACAGGTGACAGAGTGGATATGCAGCTGAATAAACCATTGGATTAGACTACTGCTGCACAACAATTTTTATATTTTAAGTCAAGCTGTGTTGTTCAGACTGGGAAAAGGAAATTCCACATGTGTCTCCTTGGGGCCACCAATGGAGTAAAACATTTAGGTATGACAAGGTCAAGGAAGAGTTAGGAAAACAAAAATCGGGAACAACAGTTAAATACTTGACCAACTAAAGGCTAAATCTCCTTGGTCCTGGAAGCTAAATATAAGGCGGAATTTCCCACAGTGGAGGAGAATAAGATCAGCGTGGACAAGGAAAAAAGTATCAAACCTACAAATTCAATCAGAATTAAACCCAGTATTTCATTGCCAATAGCCAAAATTAGCTACCTTTGAAAGAACCTGTAACCTATGATGTGGGTTCAGAACATTTTATACAGGAGAAGGAGGGCACTTTTAAAGAGCCATTGTATCTGTGTCGTTGAGCTTCTGAAAGACTGATGCAAGATCTCTTATTCTTGAAAAACCCCTAGTTTTGTATGATTTCCTGAATTCATTGGTGTACATATATTTCATCATTATAAAAAAATTTCTTAAAAGTCGCCATTCTGTTTGTATAAAAAATTTTACCACAGTTTCTTTTGCTACATAAGTGGCATCCTTCAAAATCATTGCCAAATCTTTATATATCTGAGACTGAAATGAGGACTGAAGACTGTCAAAAAAACAACGAAGAACAAATATATTCAAATAATTCTTTATGAGTGCAATAATGCCCTGGAATATTCTAAAGCAATGTGTGTTTTCAGTATAAACCAGAGAGCCTGTTTCTGTCACGTCAATGAATTAAGCAGATGGCTACACTGTTTTCAAAGGTGGTATTGTAAAAGACAAACAAAACCTGATGTGTTCCACAGTGTCACCACTTGTTCCTTGTAGCCCGTCTGTCTTGCGCCATCTTGCAGGTCTCCAATCCCAACTTGTTTTAGAAAAGCCTTCCCACCTGTCTTTCCCCTTTATCTTTTATCCAACATACCAGAATAAAGCATGTTCCTTCAATATTTCACTACAGTAAGTTGTAAGAGCCCTGGATGGATGCTAATCCCTTTGCCACAGCTGCCAAAAGTTGCATGGCGCCTGAAGTAGCTGAGCACTGATTTTGATTGAAGCAACACTCTTCAACAGCAGCTGCATGAGCTCCTCTACCTCCAGTCCAGATCTCACATTTACCCTGGGACAGCAGTAGGGCCACTAACATTTTCTGAGGTGCGCTAAAAGCACAACAGAATGTAGGAGGCAATAACCAGGCAAAAACACATTGCTTTTAGGCAACACTTAAAGAACACTTGAATCTTCTGCCAGTTCTCTGCACAGTAACAAATTTCATCTTCAATGACTATGAAAAAAATTGTCAACTGGGTAGTAATGTGAATTTCCTGTTATCACTGTGAGGCACAGATTTCCATTTAGCTTAGAAAGAAAAGGAAAAAATTAAGGTTAAAAAAAAGAATGAATGTATGCTGTTTCTGAGACATAACTTTTCACATAGAAGAATATGAAATGGTGTTTGCTGTACTGGAATGAATCCTTTATCCTCTGCAATTCTTAAACACTTAGGATATCATCTTAAACTCAGAAAATATCTTGTCCATTTTGGGCTATAATCTACCTGATGACACAGAGGCGAATTTAGTCCTGTTCACAGACAACTTTGACGCTACAGAGGAAGACAACAAGAGAAAGAAAATAAAATCCAAACCAGAATTGGCATATAACCTGCAGGTTTGAAACTAAAGATGACCGGATGTGGTGGGTGGACCTTGGCTGGATGCCAGGTGCCCACCCAGATACTCTATCAATCCCCTTCCCAGCCAGACAGGGGAGAGAATCAGGCGGAAAAACAACTTGTGGGTTGGGGTAAAGCAGTTTATTTAAAGCAAAAGCAAAGCGGAAGCTTGTGCATGCAAAAGCAAAGTGAAAGATAACACGGTTTATTCTCTCCTTCCCATCAGCAGCCGTGGGCAGCCACTCCCGAGCAGCAGAGCTTCAGCACGCATGATGGTTCCTCAGCAGGCAGCCACTGGAGACAAAGAATGCCTGCCTTCCCTCTCCTTGCCTCAGCTTTTATATCCAAGCTAACCTAATATGGTCTGGAATATCCCTTTGCTCAGTTTGAGTCATCTGGCCTACTTGGGTCCCCTCCCAGGATCTTGCCCTCAACTGAGGAAGGAATGTTACAGTGCTGATGCTGTGCTCAGCAGAAGCCAAAACACCGGTGTGCTATCAACACCCTTCTAGTTACCAATGCAACACACAGCACTGTGAGGGCTACTGTGGGGAAATGAACTCTGGCTCAGCCAGACCCAATACACCAGCTAAAACCAAGTAGATTTAAAGGGACCAGACTGCGGCTTTCAAGGTGAAATATATATGCTGAATTTCAGTCCTGAAAATGTGTCAGGAAAATCATGTTCCTCGTGTATTTCTGTGGGAAGGTTTTCT
Organism: Pachyramphus minor; assembly: GCA_013397135.1. Taxonomy (NCBI): domain Eukaryota; kingdom Metazoa; phylum Chordata; class Aves; order Passeriformes; family Tyrannidae; genus Pachyramphus; species Pachyramphus minor. The sequence continues at coordinate 163,537 of VYXB01002806.1, forward strand.
GTTTCCTGCTCCTATTTTACACAGAAAATCAAGCTTGAATTTTAGACGCACAAGGTACAGGAGGACAAGGATGGGCATATTTTTGAGTCAGAGCTTTTAAATCATAATTTTTGCGATATCGGAAACAGGTCAAATTGGCATTTTCCTCTCAGGGAAAACCTAACTCCAAATCGTCGACTTTGAACAAGTTTCCCACTATTATTTTTATCTCCCACAACCTTTGTTTTTTTATTCTTAAGTGCAATTTTCCACCTACTACTCAGAAGATTTCATATCACTGAGGAGTCCTTGTTCTAAGAGCACATTTCAAGTTCAAAGGCTTTTCAGTTAATTTTACTGTACTGAAAATGCATTTCTTTAAATATTGTCATGTCATTGTCAGCAAGTGACATGACCTTGGGAAGTTTTGTATGGCAGAAAAGGGTGTTTTTTGAAAAATTTATTATACTATAGAAAGGAATTCCTGAACAGATATTTATAATGTTGTTTTCAGACTCCCAGTCATGAAGAAAACAAAACTTAACATTGACAAATACTTGTTTTTCACAGTTCAGGTTTTATGAAACTGAACCATACGATGCCATATAGTTTCTCTTGGTCTTCAAAAAATGCTGAAGTTTGTATGTGCCAAGTGTTTTAAATGTCTGTGCACTATGCAAAGAGAAGCAAGGGGAAGAAAGGCAAAGTCTCAGCACTTGTGCTTGACAGAAACAAGATTATTACTCTGTGTGCTTGCAGGACTGCTAACTACTCTTAGTGAGACCAAGAAGTACTCACTAAGTACTCACTTACAGGACTGCTAACTACTCTTAGTGAGGTCAAGAAGACAAGGAGGAAGATATCCACAATTTAAGCTCTAAGAAGCTAGCAAAACCTGCTCTGTGTGGGTCAGTCCTCCTACAAAGAGTCTTAATAATCCAAGTACATTGAAAATGTCAGGAAGAATGCCATTTTATAAACCAGAGAGAAGGAGAAATTTTAACCTTTAACGAACTGGGGGAATTCTTTCTTTCAAATTGTAATGGTAGTCTAGCTATGGCACAATACTTTATTATTTTATAGCATACTATTAATTAATTCAGTGGTTTACCCTATGCCCCTGTGCCTTTCCTCATGTACTTACTCTATATTTCAAGAGTTTAGCCCATCAAGTTCTCTTTTTTATTTAATCATGAAGTTATAAAAAAAGACCAAAACCCTTTTTAAAAACTCCAGAGGAATATTATCACATATCCACTTAAAATGTAGATTTTCAATTAAATAATTTAGTCAAATAAAACTTCCTCACAGCAGTGTAATAAATAATTTGTCATTAATTTCTTTTTCCCTGCCAGATTCTATTTTTCAGTCTAAGCTGTTTTACCTGAATGAGAATTTGCAACAAAAGACATTACGTCTCAGAAGCAATTAGAAACAAAACAAGTTATAGATACACATCCTGAAAAATGTTGCCTCTCATTTCTGGACTCAGCAAAAATGACAAACTGTTTTTGCTCAAACAGATATTAAGGGTATGGTATTTTTCAAGGGATCTTGAGATTCTTTGTGAATATACACAGCAATCAAACAAAAATACTGCCAACAAATTTGTTCCTTTACTCCATACCATTAAAGCAGCCTCACTCTTTTCTGCAGGCTGTAAAGGAAGGATTTAGTTTAATCAATCTTTCTATTTATTATAGCAATCATTAACAACTATGATTGCTTTCCTCCTGCTTCTTAAACTAGTAGTTTAACTTTCTCAATTTGGCCTTTCAGCTGTTGAAAATATAATACAAATAAACTACATAGCCCACAAGATAGATAAATAATGCACCCAAAATGAGATGGAACACAAAAGTTGTAACAGAATGTAGCTGGCAATACTCAAAAAGCTCTGACAAAACATTTTATTTGAGGACTTTGAAAAATGTTCCTTTTCCACCCTTATTCAAGAAAACACAAATTTTAATGTGTGTAAGCCACATTTAAAATGGAGCACAAAATGTTCATAAATTATAGTTCCCCCTGAATTTTAACTATTCAGAAGATAATTGATATAAGATTATTTTGCCGGAGTTATTTACTGATGCATGGGGTTTTTTCTTTTGTTTTTTTTCTACATCTGGAAAACTACAGTCTGAGAGAAAACTCTTGCCTCTCTTCCCTGAAAAATCTCTATCCTCTAAAATACACCACTGCTCATTCACATAAACTGGTTTTCCAGTAAAAGGGAAAAAACAGTCTCCAAATGGCAGAGCAATGTAGTGGTGGATCCCCAGGCTAGAAAAGGTCTTTTTGGAGGAAACACATTAGAGTTGGGAAAAGACAGAGAGAGTATGCTAAACTCTGGCAATCGCCAAGCAATGATTAGCAGTGGATGCATGTTAAAACAAAAAAGCTTGAGCTACACTAAAACATGAACTTGTGACTAAAAAAATAGCAACCAATTAAAAAACCCAACAGCCCTGTGAAGTCACAAGGAGCTCCTCTGTGGAAATCTTCTTCTGTTACTAGCGAGAAGGGGTCCCTCTTCCCAATCTTCCATGAAAGCTACTCCTTCGACCATAATAGAAGGAGTTCAAGACCCCATGAAAATTTTCTCTCGTTTAAATTATAAGCATTTAAATAACACTATTACTCTTCAAGATAAAAGTAAACATAGACGTTTTCCTCAATACAATTCTCTGGCACATATAGTGAATTGAAATAAGTTTTTTGCAGTTTTTAGTGCAGCTTAAACTTGAGCAGATAATGAATCTCGTATTCCCACAATATAATTTCAAATCAGTATATACACCTCATTTATGTTTACATGTGCAGTGGAGTAAAATGTGGGCATATTTCTGATTCAGTACATCTGCTCCCATTCCCATAAGGAACAGAAATCATTTTGCAGGACTGTAATTGCATGGCTCTTCAGCAAAGACTGCAGTTGCAGAGAGATGTAGAAAAACAGGAGTCAGAAGAGTCAGCTAGTTTCTCAATAATGACATTGATTTTGTGGATTTAACACTGTTAAGCTATGCAAATACTGTAATATCAAGTCTGAAATGGAAGGAGAGCCCTACATTTTTCTTTCAAAAGTCAGCTCATATACAGATTTCTCAGAAAAAAATGCTACACACTAATTGTTTATTGCTGATTTGGAGCATCTAGTCTTCACGTTAAAGGCTTAAATTCTTGTACTCAAGTTGTACCTTCCAGTAAAGATATGTGTCATTGTCTTAACTTTTCAATATGTATATATATCAGTTAAAGAAGACAACATAATATGCGTTGGTAGGCTTGAGCTCTGGAAAGCAAAAGAAAAATGCTAAGAGAACTGGTGCTTGTGAACTCTGTCACTATTAAACCCTACTTGATATGTCTGGGGAAGGTAAGAGAACTGTGACTTAGCAGTGTAGAAGATAGGCAGCTATCTTACGTGGTAAAGTACATTCTGAAAAGATTCTTCCAACATAAAGCAAAGAGTCTAACTTTTTGCAAGAAGGAAATTAACTGACATCTCCGATCCACTGTGACTAAGTGAGAAACAGAAAGAGACGTGCAAAAGCTTGTATTTGCTAGCTAGATGCCATTTAATGTCACTCAGAAAACAAGGTGTTCTGATTGATGTTTTCTGGTGTCAAACTGATCTCCCTGGAATTTTCTGTTAATGTGCTCACAATGAACATGATTCTCCCTATTTCAGGGGCAATAATAGAGTGTATTCTTGGTGTTAAAAGATTAGCAAGCCTGGTAAATCTGTTGCTTGACTGCCGGGACAGAACACAACAGATGTGAAATGAACAGACAATGCAGACAAGCAAAGTAGAGCACTGGTAATGTGTTGGCCGGGGAGAAAANNNNAAAAAAAAAAAAATCCTCAAAACCTGAAATTTCAGTGTCCTCCCTTGAAACATTGTCTAGGGATTGAGAACTGTGATTCCCACCATGCCACATTACCAAAGAGGTATGGAGCCCATGCTCACTGAGGACTTACAGTTTGGGAATGTAACACAACAGAAGAGAACGTAATCATAAGTGACATTCTCAGTTACAACTCAGCACTTCCTATTTTTCAGAAAAAAAAACTTTGGCACTAGAAATATGCAGATACCATAAGCAAAAAACCACTCATAATAACTTCCCTTTTTTTTTGCAATATCATTTTCAACTGACTATAGGTTAAAATTTTAGATCAGCCTCTGATTTTGTATCTTATTCTTTAATTCTAAAGGCTTAAGAGAAATTTGACTATGCACACCATCAACTTAAAAACATAAATACACCATAAGCTACAAAACATTTCCAGCTGGTGGAAAAATGATATGCTTAAAACTGAAAAATCCTGAATATTGCTATTTAGCAAATAGGTTGGAACTGCTATAGAACTGTATTAGTATTTAAATGCATAATGTAAGTACTTCTTAAAAGATGTTTATGCAGCTATTTTCCAGTCTTTCAGTACCTGACATAAATTCTGCAAACAACAATCACAAATAAGCATCTAGGATGCATAACACAATTCTTTGAAAGGTATCTCTCTAAACCTTTATCTGGCAGAATTAAGCTAAAGACAATGGGTGCTAGCTAGTTACTTTCCCTTGGTAAGGAAAAATCTCTATCCAATCTGTTCCATAGCAAAGAAAAATTAGCCACTTCTCAGTACATATGCACATTAAAACACTGGTGGCCACTGAAGTAAAGATGTCAGTCTGCTTGGTTTAGGTACAGCCAAAGACTAAAAATTTGGACTCAGAGTACATATTGCAGCTCAAAATGACACTTGCAGGACAAAAAACAATGTTTTGCTCTAAGTAATATGTTATACTTAGTTCCAAGTAAATTAAAACATGATTAGAGTATAATAAAAGACATCAATTGCCTACATAGTTTACAAGTTACATAATTACAACCAATTAAGGAAAATGAAAACTGTGGAAAGAATATGCAGTAGTAAAGCAGCCAGGCCGAAATTACGGAAGAAGAACATCATCACATCAATGCCAAAATCACACATATTTTCTCTAAATGAAACACAGTTCTCTGACCCTGTCTTCTGTAGCAAAGTTGGTATCTGTTACTGCCTATTGAAATAAATATATAATTTTTCTTGATTAAAGGTTCCAACGTGTCATAGTAACATGGACAATGTACAAATATTAAGAACAGAAAATAACCCTATGTACAGGACAGACATTTTGGCACTATTTTTCATAAATAAAACCCTTACTGCCAAAGAGAGTTAACTACAAAAAAAGTCTCTTTAACGTTCAACATTCCTGCAGTAAGATTTCGCAGTGAGGCATAAAAAATTATGCAGGGAATAAAAAGACAAATCAAATTACGGCTTCATTTTAGGCTGTCAATATTCAACTCTCAATTTTTATTGAAAGACAACTAAATAAATTTTACTTATTATAGAATCATAGAATTTTAAGGGGTTGAAATGGACCTCAAAAATCACCTAGTCTCAATTCCCTCTTCCATGGGCAGGGACACCTCCAACTAGATCAGGTTGCTCAAGGTTTTATCCAGCATGACCTTGAATGTTTCCCAGTTTGGAACATCCACAACCTCCCTGGGCAACCAGTTCAAGTGTCTCACTACCCTCACATTAAAAACTTCTTCCTAATATCTAATTTCCTCTCTTTGTATTCTTTACTCCTTGTCCTATCATTACAGTTCCTCATGAAGAGTCCCTCTCTGGCATCCCTGTAGGCCCCCTTCAGATAGTGGAAGGTTGCTATGAGGTTTCCACTCAACCTTTTCTTCTCCACTGAGAAGCTGAACAGCCCCAACTTCCTCAGCCTGTCTTCGTAGAAGACATAGTCTAGTTCCCTTATCAACCTCGTGGCCTTCTCTGGACTTGCTTCAACAGTTCGAAGTCCTTCTCATGTTGGGGACACCAGAACTGGATGCAGTGCTCCGGGCAGGGTCTCACAAGAGCAGAGCAGAGGGGCAGAATCACCTCCCTTGCCCTGCTGGCCACACTCTTTTTGATGCAGTCCAGGACACAATTGGCTTTCTGGGCTGTGAGCACACTGCTGGTATATGCTGTTTTCCATCAAGCAGCATACCCAAGTCTTTTTCTGCAGGGCTGCTCTCAATCACTTCTCTGTTCAACTTGGGCATGTGCCCAGGAATGCCAAAACCCAGATTCAGGGTCTTGTACTTCATTTTTTGAACTTCATGAGGATCGCGTTGACCCACTTCTCCAGCCCGTCAAAAACTTGATTGATGTTAATTTATCACAGTTGAAATAGGCTGAAAATGGCTTTTATGTTCTATCAGTTCATTGGAAAGTGGAGAAGGCTCAAGAAATAACAATAGCACTTGGAGCATAAGATGATTGGAAAAGGAAATATCGATTTCATGGATTTCCCATCCACCAACACACGTTCTAAGCCTGCAGCTATGGTAAACAGAAGGAAGATACCTCAAGAAATTCATGTAAGAAATGGGCTAGTTCCTTGCTTAAACATCCCCTATAAGGTGGAGAGAGTGGACAAACAGGATTAAGCAGTGAATCATCAAGCAATGAAATCTACTTGATTTGTCATACTGTAGGTCAGACTGCTTCCACAGCGTATGCTGCAGTTCTGGTCTCAGTTTTCTGGGTGGAGAAACGTACGTCTGATGTTATCTCCTTACATGAAGACATTACCTTAAGATGAAGAGACTCACAGTGACTCATCATATAGACTTAACCATGAGTATTCATTTCTTGTCTACCTGTTTCATAAGAGGTTTAGTTTGCCAGAGCAATTAACCTTATGATGAAAAATCAGAATTAAGAGTCAAATGGAAAAGTGCATCTGTTGCTTATATATCCTTGTATATTGCCTGGTTGCAGAGACATTCACTACATTGGTCATAAAAGCATGATAAGTTTCCACTGCAACAACACAAAAACTGCTCCAAGAGAATTAAAACAATGTGTTTGGCTCAAAGTTATGTTCTTCCCATGTTGAGGAAGTTCCTGGGAACTGAGTTGCACTTGTCAATTGACTCAATATTTAGTTTCTGTCCACAGGACAGAAAATGAGCTGTCATATCCTGGATATTAATATAACTTTAAATGCTGTGGTTAGTAAATATTTTTCATACTTTTTCCTAATCTGCAAGTGTAATTTCAGGACAAAGAGTAGTAATGTAAGCAGTCATACTGAAACAAGGAAAAGGCCTAAAAGAGTTAATCGAATTATCTCTTGACCGAATTACCTCTGAGCACCCCCCAAACCTGCTCTTGCTAAAAGAAAAAACTGTTCTGTTCTGTTCACTGTACCTAGACATAGAAGAACGACAGAAACATCATGTATAGATCTAGGGTAATAAATTAGAGCAAAGTAAGCTAGAGTAGACATTTGAATAGAAGAAATAGGCAAGGAGCCCAGACTTTTTCCAAGCTTGAGTGAGCGGGTCAGAGACAATAGAAAAGACAGGGGGTCAAGCTGAGGAAGACTTCTTTTAGCCCCCAGACCCAAAAGAGGAAGGCCGGATCTCCCCTCCTTGGTCAAAAGCCAAGAGGAGCTCCACCCAAGCCCCGCCTGAGCTCCGCCTATACTCCGCCTGTTATCAATATGTATTGATGAATGTTGGAATCCCATGAATATGCATTTAATCATATATGAAAAGTGTATAAAACCTGTTGATTTCGTGTGAACCTCCGAAGCAGGTTTCTCCAGCATTAGCTGTCCTGTTTCCCAGAGCTGTCAATAAATACCTTTGCTGCTCAAAGATCAAAAAGGACTCTGGGCAGTTTATTATACCAGTTTTCGGATTCAATATTAAGTGGATGTATTTTTCACTCATTATGATTTTACCATAAGATGGTAAAGATTTCTTCACTTTCAAATGAAGGCTTTCAAATTTAAATCACTTTTAAATTTAGATACAAAGAAAAGACTTCAAAAATTATTAAGCAATTTATCATGTCCTATAAACTTCAGTTCTTTAGAATTGCCAGAAGTGAAAGAAATATTGACATGTAAAGTAAATAAAGAAAAAAAGTTAGCTGGAGCCTTCGTCTGTCATTTGAAAACAATATTAGTATTAAGTTTCACCAGAAATTAAATGGCTTTGTTGAAATAACTGAATGAAGCCCAGAAGCAAATGGCATTTCTTGCAGGTAACTCATACAATATGTCAGAAAAGATTGGCTTATATTGCTACATTTTTTGTGTTTCACATCGTTGAGAATGCAGTTTCTTTTACCAATCTGTGAGTCACTTGTGGAATGGACAGAAACCCTGGCTTTAGGTGTACACCCTCAGCAGGGTCTGGTCCTATTTTAACTCTTTTCCCTTTAAAGGAAACATTCATATGCAGTCAAGGAGCTTGGAAGAAATTCCCCAAGTGGACTTTAAATCCATCTCTGACACTTGAGAGCTTTCTTCTGTTTAAATATGACAGTGAGAATTTAACCGTCGTACCTCTAACTGTAGCTAATTGATCAACAACTTTACCTAGAGCAAATTCTAGACTGTTTTGGCATGGATTAGTTGGCAGTCTAAAGTGGATGAGAGCTAAGTGTAAGGCCCTGGCATGATGCTGAGTATAAGTCATCTTCTTTGTCTCTGGTAACTTATAATATAAAGCAAGTATAATGTCACTTTAATTCTTAAAACACTAGATTTTTTAGTGAAGACAAAGATAAAATGTATCCTGTCTTCCTAAGCGCCCTGGTAGTATGGCTATGACCTGACTTACTGTGGTAAGAGACCTGGGTTTTATCTAATTTTAAATAATTAGGCATTGAATTAACTTCTGAATAGGTGAAATTGTAATGTCTGCCTTTCCTAGACTAAGAACTGATGGTACAGCTGGAGGTAGAAAGCCTGTGCCAATCCAGTGGAAATGGTCTTGAATGAAGGAAGCCATTAAGTGAAACAGTAGATGGAAATCATTCAGTGGCTGAGATGCTGAAAAAGAACATTAAAAAGAACCAGAGATTTTTATTATTTTGGGGCTTTTTTTCCACCTTTCTTCTTGAGGGTGGCTGAGCAAAAAATTTGTTTGGCAGAGATGTCAGCATGGGTTGTCCTGAGAGTAAAGTGAACTCCTTTTTACTCAACAAATACATTCTCTTGAACAGGGGAAACCAGAGCACTACATAGGTGTGTATCTATATGTGTCCATTATTGAAAACAGACAGATCAGAGAACATCAAAGCCCTAATATAAAAATTTTAGGTAATTCTTCATACTCAGAGAACCTTTGAGAGGTTCTTCCAAATTTGCCACAGCTTAACATTCTCGGAGTACTTTCCTTTACATAGTTTTCCGGGACAAATTTCTTTAACATAACACAGACTGAACTGACTTGTTGCCTTTATTAAGGTCTGGATCAACCAACCCTTAAGGTTTTACACAAGTAAATTTTCTTTTTGGTTTTAGAGATCTGTCCCTCTCTTCTCCACCGCTCTTTGTGTGCTGGGATATTTGCTTTTTGTTCTTATTCCCTTTACTTCAGAACAAAATCTATGATTTATCTTCTGTGGGAAGAGGTGGTTGGAGCTGGTGGTCTTGGCTGGCCAAAGCCTCTAAGGAAAACAGCTACTGGGATCCAGCAAGGAGTTTAGAAGAAGAAGGAGAGCAGAGGGAGAACAGAAACTTTTCTGAGTAGTTGCCGTACTGTATTCTGTCATTTCTTTTCTATTATTAATGTGTGTTTGATTTGTATCTCTTATAATGTTAGTGCAAATGTAGTATTTTAGGGTATAATCACTGATTTCAAGATAGTTTCATCATTTTTTCATCAGTTGAGAATCAGTAGATGCAATCATTTTCCAGTAAGATAACTCAGGATGGTATTCACAGAATTATCTTCATTTAGTGTAAATACTAAAGATGTTGACAAATTGAAATTTTATTTAGTTTGCCTTCAGCAGACATTATCCTCAAAAACTGTTTGGTTTGGGGGTTTTATTGTTTTTTTTGTTTGTTTGTCTTTTAATTGATAAAAATAGTGACTTGATTCAAAATCTATTCTGTTAAAAAAAAGGAACATACAAAAAATTTCTTTGTAATCACTATAAACAATGAGAATATGGTCAAGTTTTAGTGGTCTCTATAACTTTGGAAATATTTTCAAAAAATAGCAATTGTAAAAGTATTTTAAATAATATGTTTGCAATCCTTTAAAAATTTCTGAATGTAACTGTAATTTAAGGATGGTGTTAGGGGACGTGTGCAGAATGGTAGGACCAAATGGCTTAACAAAACTCTATTTTTGCTCTGTTTAATTGTCCTATATGATAAATAAGGTAAACTAAATATGTTAAATTTAACTGTGACACAGTCGTAGAAAAAGCTTAATTTACAACTCCACAGTAGCTGTTTTTCTTGGAAAAACATCCTTTATCTTGGACATATTTTTGAAAGAATATTTATTCTTCTCCTCTGTGAAAATGCCAAACACAGTCATGTTCTTGTCCTCTAACCTTAAGCTAACATAGTGTGTACTAAGAGGTCTCTTGTTTTCTATAGTAATGAATGTATAATGAACAGTAATAAACAGGGAACCAAAGAGGATTGCTATGATTCTTTTTAATTTATTGTATTCATTCTTCCTGACTTCTCTAAATTCTGTGACAAGTTGATTATCTCATTGTTACTCCTTATAGACATAAATACTTCTCTCATGCGCACTACAACCAAGCTCAAAATTGCCCTACAAGTCTTTGCCCATTTCATATAGACTTTGTGGGGGATTTGTTATTTGGATAAAGAGTACATATCATGTGACTTGTTAATAAGGAATAGTTTTTCTGGCCCTGGTTAAATATCTTAGTACGCAAGACAGAGATCTAGCTAATGACTTCTGTCCTCTTGAGCCTTCCCTAGACGAGTGATCAGTAAGAGATCCTGTTCTCATATCCTTGTGTTGGAATCAGAAACACAGAAAAGCCCCACCAAAAACAATTTGGTGCATTTTAGAAAGCAACCCTGAAAAGGCCTTTGAACCTGAGCATTGCAGAACAAGTTCCAGGGCACACGTGAGCTGGAAGTCTGGCATCATGGGACCAGTCCAGTGGTATTGGAACAGCTTAAACCCTGCAGACCCTGTAAGGAACCGCTCTTCTGATTCACATGACACAGAATTCAATTCGTCTCTTTCACTTCTTATTCCACCAGGCATGCCTCAGCTTAAGGAACAGGAGGAAAAAAGGAAATTATGCAGTACTTAAAAGAAAATATAAACTTAAATAATAGGAAAATTAATTTTTAAGAAAAGACTACAGGAATAAAGAATGAAGCAATATGTAACTAGAAAGTAAAATCTCACACATCTGATGCTTACCGAGATATCTTACCAAGACATCTTATGATATTTTTCATTGTTTGAAAAACTATACATGACTATGAAATAAAAAAAATGTAACTACTGAATACACAGGAGCTGGAAGAGTTCATATTAACAGTGTTCCCAATTTATAAATTCCTACATTTCTTCAATTCACAAATATATTTTTATATTTATACATATACTTACACATACACAAAGGTATATGTATATTTCAAGGACAGATTTTCAGGTACAAAGTCTAAAACATGACAAATTCTTATTAACAAATGTTTGCATCAGTCACAAAAGTACTGTGGGGTAAAAATCATCAACTATCTAAAATCAAGTTGTCTACAATGAAATAGCATCAGGAATTAAATAAAGCAGTAGAAGACTTTAGCTATTAACTTACTTAGTAACTTTAGTTAATAACTTAGAAGACTTTAGTTAGTAACTTAACTAAAGCATAATTCTGACAAAGTATCTAATTATAATTAATTATAATCTGGTCCTACTTCCCAAACCAATATTTATTACTCTGTGAAAATAAAGATCTCTACCTTATATGAATATCACTTTTACAAATTCTTGTGAGGAACACACAAAACAGTTACAGAAGACTGCCAAAATGCCATTTCCTGCCATATTCAAATATGAGCCCTGAACTTTACAATTGCCAGAGGCAGAGGGAAGAGACTCCTAATGTTGTTTTTCCTACTTCCCTTGATTAGCACTAGCTTTTATATAAAGTCAGACAAATTAAATGATCTGATGTGTTTGTTATTGAACATCGAAACAGATTAGATTTCATATATTCAGCAATGGATTGAATGTGCCTGAAGAAAAATGTGAAACCAATAAACTACTGGATTATAGTTTATGACACCATATGTTATGTCATCAAAGTGGGTGAACAGCAGCCTCTGAAATACACCCTCTCAGTGCAGCAAAAACACCATATGGTCAAGAATGAATGCTATAGAATTTAGAATGCTTTAGAATTTAGCATGAGTTAAATCAAAATTAGAATTTAGCACTTCATAATTTGAAATTAACCCTGTGAACTTTTCCTAATTGAATGAATATAACAAAGATATCTTAACATAAGTTTGTCTAGTCACTTCCTGTATAAGTCATTAAGAAAATGATTGAAAAACCTTAGAAATAATGAAGAAAAAGGTTAAATAACAAATATTTTTATTTGGATGAAAACAAAGTTTCCTTATACAAGTAACCCCAAAAGATACAAAAGCACCAACAAACTCTCATAAATTGTGGGCAGATCAATACATTCAAGGAAACAGCTCAGCCCCAAAACATAAATAAGAATGTTTTCACTTCTTTTGCCAGAAACAACTGTACCTTGTAATTAGACACATGCCAAACAACTTCATTCTCTCGGCTATTTGCATATGGTTTTTTATAACACACACACACACACGAGAATTTTATTCTTCATACAACTGTTTACTTTTGTGATTTTGTAATTTATCCTGTAGGTAATAGACTTGTCTTTAAGCCATTCTGCAATAATGGAGAATGAAAATGTCAACAGAAATGGCTTGTGTAAAGGAACTGCATTAAAATGTTCATAACTTTTGTAATAAAGCTGAAATCACTCACTCCTTATTTGTAACATGTTTATTAGCTACTACTGATATTATGAAATATTTTATTCTGAACAAAAAGGTCACTTTTTAATTTTTTTAAAAGAGTTTTAAATACAAGATTGACCTATATACTCCCTTTGTTAGCTTAGCTAATATCTCTCCATACTGCAGCACAAGCACATCAAAGACAGGATTAGTTTTGTTCAGGCTAAACCTGAGCTTCTCATTCTAATGAATAGAAGGCCAACACCTATTCATGGATTTGACATTACTATCCTGTCTGCAATAAATTTAATCATTGGCCAATGTCTTTTCTTTATAATTCAAAAATATATTTATACCCTGTGTCATTCCAAGTCCCATAAAAAATTTAAATGCAAGACTTCATGGAGGAAAGTATTTATATCTGGAAGAGCTGGTCCTAATCCTTCTCTTATTTTCTCTTTTTACTCTCTTAGAAGTGATAGGCCTAGAGCAGCACTTCAGATTATTTCCTCACAAATCATAGCGAAAAGACAGGAGGTGCAATGATAATCGTGCCATCAATCAGCTTCTGAACTCCTTTTTTGAAAACTTGGGAGTAGAAATTTACAAAATCACTGTAATTTACAAAATCACTGGGCAATGACCCTCTAATCTGAATGTCTTTCCACTACACAAATAATCAATACTAAGTATATATAAAAATCTTGCACCTTAATAATTATTATTATGCAACTGTATTTTATATTTGCTTTATAGTGGGAGAATTCTTTAATGATTAGCACAGAGTTTTACTAATTTTACAGTTATTTTTTACTTATTACTAAAAATGTGGAATCCTCTCAGAGAAATTACTGAAACACAGTGTTAGATTATATCTGTGGTTAAGTGGTAGCAGAAATGCACAAGATGTTAAGCAGTGGGGAATGAATCAAACACAACACCTACCTTAAGAGCAAACCTGAAGTAACAGCTCCAATACAGCGGAAGATAGACGAAAACCGATGCAGAACCAAACCCTTAATGTCACTCACCAAGTTCTTAAAATCTATCTGCTGCCTCCAAGAGAGGTAAAATCTTCATTTGACATATTTTTTGAGGAACAATTTTCTCTTCTTTTAACAAATTCTGTTTGAAGTACTTCTGCCTGATTTGATTATGCTCAGCAACAGTCTAATACTTGATACATTTTCTGTCAAGAGTATATCTTGCACTTTGATGGTGTCAATTGTCTAATAGGACTTTTCCACCTCAATCTTATATGCATTAGAATAATACAATTTGTAAAGAACAAGACATTAAACCCTCGGCTCTCAGAAGCAATGTAATCTTTCAATATATTGGCTGCTGTGACAATTTTTCACTGAAAATGAAAGAGGAAACCACTGAAAATGGCATTCAGTAGTACTACTGAGGATTTCTTCCTAAAAGAACAGAGACTCTGCTAAAGCTGAGAATGATGTTTCAACTGTAACTTTTTCCTTCATTTAGAAGGGAAATTGAAATTTCCCCATTGTCAAAGCTGGTCTTGAACATAATTGCTCAAATACTAAAGCAGATGTTCAACTATATTTCCCTCATGAGGATATTGAAAGTGAATTTTTAAAGGTTATACTGGCATCATTTTACTATAGCATTGTCCATCACTTTGTTTACCACAGTTCAGAACATTATAATGTTAAAAGACAGATTTTACTCAGGTTCCATAGAAATATATAATCTCTTTATGGAAATTATCATTATGTTGCCAAACTACGAAAACATTTCTAAAGATGTTTTACCTTCTTATTTTCTTATGACAGGTATAGAAGATCTGTTTCTATAATAACAAAGATCCTTCAAATGTAGAAGAAAGTGTGTGGTAGACTCTTCAAATCACCTGGTTTAGACTTGCTAACAAAAAATTTTAGTGTTGTAATAGTAGTAGGGTTATATATTAAAGTGTTCTATAGCTTTTCTTTTTCCTACAGCAAAAATTTGTCTCTGAGAGGAAAATTTCTGCAATTTTTTAAAGACCAACCTAAAATGTAGTCATATATAAAAGATGTAAAGTCAAATATTATTTAGCAAAATAATTATTTCGTTTTTTGATCAAACTACAGTAACTGTTGAGTTACTGTTGAGATGCAGGAGGAAAGAAGAGAAGCCCATTTTACTAACTCCATCCAAGTAAAAAAATCAAAATTATCTTGAAATACCTTTCTCTTGATACTACGCAGGAACTACAATGTTTCTCACAAAAATAGAACATTAAATTTATAGTTTTATCTTCTTTTCTTTGCAGCAGTTTCTGGACACAGAAACCCAAATCAAAAGAAAGAATGTATGAGATAAAATAAGAAAAATTGAAAGGCAGAGATATTCATTTTGGGGAAGGGAAAAAAGTAATTTTACACAAGAAATAAAGTGCAATAACAAGCTTGAAAGTGGTTTCTCATGAAGGACTCAACAGATCCAAATTCATCCAGGGCTTTGTAATAATGTAGAAATAAACATTTAAATATATGTTTTTTAAATGTTCAGTAGAATATATATGGCTTTTTTCTTTTAGGAAAACTGTGAACTAAATAGATGATATGTACATAACATTTTTGTCTTTAACTTGATAATATGAGTAAGTAAAACTTCTGATTTTACTGCATCATATACCAGGAATTAATTGTAAGAGTAAAATAAATTTCTCATTACAGTTTTCAAATTATGCTACATTTACCTGTCAAACTGGGAAGGTTGTATCTCCTAATCTCTTCCCCCTCCTTGGGGTATCTATGTTGAATAAATATTGAGCAGTTATTCAATAAAAATATATACTTCTCCTCTTGTGCAAGACTGAATGGGACAGCATGGGTTTTATTTCAATAGCCAATTATAGTTATTTGTCTTCCTTGTTTCAGCTAAGAGTTCACATTTAAAGTATGAAATGTATGAAAAGCTCCTAGAGATATTTTCTAGTGAACTTAGTATCTACTGGTTTGAAGGATAACAAGCTGTTGACTTTCTTTTAGATGCCCAATTCTTTACTGTGGATTTCAACATTCTTTTTACTTTGGGTTTATTTACTTTTCTAATACAGCAGCTACTTAGGTGATATTACATAAATAAGAATGATTAAGAATCAGTGCATCTTTCTCAGAAAAAATGCCATTATTTGCCTTTCTTCTCAAGCATTTTATAACTTTATTTAACAAATTAGTTAGAGCAGCCAGTGGTGGGTAATATGCACTCTGAGATAAGCCTCCTGGTGACAGCACGTAACTTCTGTTGTAAATTTCCCTCCCTAACCTTCTCTAAACTTTCCCTGACTTTCACAGAACAGTTGTGTTTCATTACACGGGATGTTTCTAGGGTGGCGTAGTATAACACCATTTTCAGGTTTTGTGCCCCCGTAGAAGTGGGGAACCTCTTATAATTTTTATAGAGTTAAATCTGACCCATCTTTTTCTACTAACCTTGCTTTGCCTACAATCTTTTGTAAACTATAACTGCAGAGCCAGAGACTTGCAGATAAAAGTCTGAAAGTCTCTTCACAGAACTCAAGGAGGAAAAAGAAGAGGTCTAAAGCAGCTATGATTACACCTTGTTAAACAGAAGTGTTCCCATTAGCAATGATTTTTTTAAAAAAGGATGCTCCATAAAAATACTTAAATTTAGGCACAGATCCAGCGTACAAGCCAAACACTACTGAGAAACTGTGCTTGGTTTTCAGGGTAGGTAGTAAACTGGCATATGATTTTTCTTTTTGTTGTGTTGAAATGGAAAAAACATTCTGAGTAGAGAGCTCCTGACCTGCTAGTTATGCTTTCTCAGTGCAGACCAGGAGGCTGTTATCTCCTCTTTGCTGAAAGGGCATATTGCTGATCCATCTTCAACATGAGTCAGGTAATACTCCCTTTCTTTTTCAATTCATCTATGCCTGGTCTATTTACAGATTACTGTAACCTGAGACTTTGATGTAAGAGAAGAGATTATACACAAGTTTCACAGCTTTCAAAATGCAAAAGGAGAAAAAAAAGTAGGGAGAAGCAAAGGAAGAAAAAAATTAAGACAAGGAGATGAAAAGTAATTAAATTCATGAAAACATCACATCTGAATAGTTGGAGGATTAAAAGTACAATTAGATTTTCAGCATATCCTGTGAGCAGTGTGGAGTTTTGCATATGCTTGCATATTAAAAAGACGAAGAGTACAATAAGACCATATTTATGCATAGGTGTATTTTCATGTAAGTGACAAATCACATACAATGATCTCCTTCAGTGAATTTGTAAAAGTCATATGATATTTTTAGCAGGGTGATGCAATTTGATATCTGGAACTACTAAGTGGTAGCCAATTGTGGCACTTCTGAGTAATTTCAGTCCATCAGCTAATGCATTTATGCAGTTCTGCAAAAACTAGAACTCCACTATATGTATAACAAGAGAACACAAAAGCCCACAAGGTCCTGCCAATTAAGTAAATGTGCACATGATTTTCATAAGGTATATTTGGTAATTGTAGTGAGAAAATATCCTGTGACAATAGTTATCCAGCAGAAATAAGAATCCTTTCCCCATGTCTTCTTTACTACCTTCAGCAATAAGAAAAGCCTGAAATTGCTCTCTTATAATTCACATTAAAACTTTTTATCTAACCTTTTTGGTTTTTTCTCTCCAGTAAGAAAGATTCATGCTTGTAATTCTAATCATTGGTCTTGCAGATCAGATTACATCTGTTTTCTTCTAAAATTAAACCAAAGAAAATCTGTAGGTAATTTAGAGTTATTCTTTTGCTTTTAAATAGTACGGTAATTCTCCCCATCCCCAACCTATATCATGACAGTTATTTTTTAAGTTTTTAAGACATCAACTAAAGGAACTCCCTCCAGTTTTGGAAAATGAGGGACTATACATAACAGTGTAATACTGGTTTTAAAATCAAATGTATTGGCAGGCTATGTCCAGTTCTCAGGGTATTGACTTGCAAGAGTCTGGAGTTTTTGGCAAAGGTGGATGAAAAGGTTCCATGTCTTCCACGACTTCACCTGTTAACTTCCTTTGCCATAGTAGTATAATTTTCAAAGGGACTGAAATTACTATGAAAACAGCTCAATGGAAGCAAGTCAAACAATTCAGCACTTTCTTGGATTATCTTTTCTGACCTGTTTGATGATGAAGTCCCACACACAAACAGTTGCGTTGACAAACGTGATGTTGGTCGCACAGAAACAGCTCCAGAAGTTCCAGGAAGCATTGAGAAAGATTCACCACTGAAACCATCATCTCCTTATGCATCTAATTCCCCTAGTCTACATGTCCTTTTTTCCCAATTACCCCATTAATTTTTATGAATTAATTATATAAATATTATATATATGATANAGTAAGACTATGCATTGCTAAAGCTGGGTTTAATTATACTCTCAGCAAAAGACTACATGTTCCAGCAATACTGTTTTTAAGAAGACCAGCAGTCAGAATATTTTTCCTTATAATAATTTTTTAAAAAACTAAATAACGCTGGAAAACAGCAATTATTTCTGTTTAATCAGATATAGTCACATGTCTCTGTAAATAACAGTTTATTCAATCACAGATTAAAGTGGACATACATTATAAATACAGACATGCAACCTTATCTAAGGATAACTTACAAACAGGAATATTTCTTGTGATACCCACCAGTTCTGCATCTTAATAACAATGGCTTTCAGGGATAATTTCAAAGAGCAGAACCTTGAAGTATCATAATAAAGTCATAATTTCTAGTCTGTTGCACTTATATTCCAGGAAAGCATGCTCAACATACATAATTTCTGTATAAATTCTGTGATATGTGTATCTGCTGCACTGCAGAAATGGCAAAGGCCCAGGTTACTGATTCTTTGCTTCACTGCTTTTAATACAAGTCATCTAACAAGGTAATGAGGTAGACGACAGGAAATTTAATATTAATTTTGCATGGCCTATTCAAATCTTTTTCTTATAAGAGTTTTTTGTGATTTACCTAAACTCATATCATCTAGTCAGAGACCTCACTATTTGGATCTATTTATGCAGAACAGTATAACTTACAGCAACAGAGAATTCACTATTGCCTACATTATACCTTGCCTACAGCAAGACAATAAAACCTTGGCTTTCCAAAGCAAGAGCTTTTTTATGCAATGCTGCAGTTGATTTCCTTTTCTACAATTGATTTTTATTATATTCTATAGCAAGCACTTTCAGCAAATTTAAAGATTATCTGCAATATGTATTCTTGCAATAAACCTGCTGCAGTTATACAAGAAGTTCTATAAACCATTCCTGTAGAGGCATCTTACAGTTTAATATCCTTAGATTAAAGAGACTATCACTGCATTTTATATGCTGAGGTAGTAAAAAAATTTACAATGGGCAAATCATTGATAAACATTACTTTGAGGTTTGAGCATCTGCTCCACACACAGAACTGCAGGAAAATGTACTGAATCTAATAATTTTTTTTTTTATTTCTGGACCTAGTCTTTACCACAAAAATGATCTTTCCAGTGACCTACTTTACTGTGTACATTAATTAACACAAAATAGAACATGTGTGAATGAGAATAAAGAGACAGTATTCTCATTACATGATTTCTCATTCCCTAGCACCACACTAGATAGAAAAATAGTCCTGGCAGCCTTCTCTTGAACAATGCAATACTACCTGAAGCTTATTGTACACTTCCATTCAAGCAGTCATTGAAACAATGACATTTCCACATAAATGTCCTTTGATCTAGAATGACTGCTATTTGCCACATGAGTGACTTGCATCATTGATTGAAAAAAGCACAGAAGTTGGAAGGAGTTAGGCAATGATACAAAGGGCTTGCTCTTTATAATGTAGCTATTTTTCAATATATTGCCTTCTGATGCTGGAGATAGAAATATCAAGAGGGGTCTCTTGGCCACAAAGATATATCCTACATTCTCAGATGGCTTGCTTGGCATGGGATGAGCAAGGTTTTGCCCTTGGACAGACTTGGAGAGGCTGCTGTGTCTTTCTGCTCTTTTATTTCCTTCTGCTCAGGCATGATACTATTTCTAGGATTATCGTCCTTACAAATGTCTGAAAAGGACTGCGAACCTACTAATTATTCCACTATGTTATCTGGGGCAACAAAACATACTACCTTGCCCCAAAAATCAAACTCTTCTAGTATCCAGAGCCCATTACAATTGCAAGCACATCCTTAACAGAATAATGTGAGCATTTTCAGCTGACAAAATTCCTACTGTTGTGGAGGTATAAGACACTGGCAATAAGTTGCCTTGACGTCATTCACTAGCATAGCATAGCTTGTGGTGGCATTTCATATCTTGCTATCAGGCAAAGCTTGTTTTGAGCTGGGACTGTGTATTTCTGTCACTTTTTCTGAACTAAAGGAGGATATACATGTACTTTAAATGCTTCAAATCTATCTACTGAGAAAACAAGTTACATTAATTTTTTTATGTACTTCTTTGCAGTGATGATTGCTTCTTTGCAGGACTGAATTACTTGGGAAATAGATCCTTTAGGATTACTAATTTAAAAACTTTCTCTCTTTGTACTCCATTTTATTAAGTAGCTGAGCTTTTGCATTTCATTAGTTGTAGAGATGCTGTTTTCTCAGTTAATCAGTTTATTGGCAGTGCAAAAGACCTGAAGCTCTGGTGGTATAATTTTTTTTAGAGGTTCACCTTTCTCAAGGAGCAAGCAAGGGGCAAAGTCATGACATAATTTCTCATTGTATAATAGGGAATTTATTCAAGCATATTTTGGTTAACATTTATCACTGAGGTCACCTTACAATTAAGTGCCTAGGTTTGCACATAAGTATCCCAGAAATATTTTAAGTTCCCATGGAATTCACTCTGGATTTTAATTCTTTTTTTTCTTTTTCTTCATTTTTACTTAGTCTCTTGACTCTCTCCTGCAACAAGAAATATTCATGGCAACACAGTCAACAGTTTTATGCCTGTGTATTCAAAGAATCAGTCTTTAGTTAACCGCAAGAGGCTTGTGCAAATTAAAAATAGTTGTTTTCAAGGTACGTTTGAGAACACTGGGACAAAGTAAGTTTTTATGATGGAAATTATCCATTTTTTTCTCTTGAATTCTCATTGTAAGAAATAATTGAAAAAATTGTTATCTTTTACATAAAAGCCAGAAGATCAGAAGCTCCTAACAGCCATGATGATTCTTTATTAAGTGATATAGAACATTTTCAGATGAACATGACAAGTTAATTCCTGGGAATCCAAACAAAATCCATAGGACTGGTACTTTGGTCATTCTCATATTTATATTTTAAAGTCACTCTAACAAAGGTGTTTTGTTACGCCACTACCATTAAAACGGTTTCATGAAAGTATTTTTCATAGTTTTATCTATTCATTGCTTATAGATTTTTTTAAAATAATTACTGTCAAAAAAAAGAAACAAAGAGAGAGAGAGAAAACAAAATTTGTCCCTGTAGTGATTATTGACTTTTAACAGTGGCTGTACACAGATATCCATGCCGAGAACTGAACTGCTGACACATCAATTACAGTGTGAAGAGCACTGATACATTTCCTTTGCGTTACTGGAGAAGTATATAAGGACTCAAATATACAGAAGCATCTCATCTGAGACCACAGTGAAAAAAACCAGTGTCCACACTATTGCAGTTCCTGTCAACCATCTCAGACAAAAGTTAATTTGAAATACAATTCAGCAAAAAAAGGCAGGGATCCAAGGGCTACCAATAGATTTCTTCTTTTCCCACTGTCCCCTTCACTGTGCACAACTGGTATCATAAATCTTTCTGTCTCTTTTCTTCTCTTCAATTATTTTTCTCCACACCAACCCTTCTGTATAATATTCCAGCCCATATTTTTGCAACTACTTCTACCACCTCCCATCTCCCTTCACTCTGAAACTTATGCTTCATGTTGTACGTTTACATCATCTCCCAGCTTTTACCCCAGGAACTGAGGAAATGGCATTGCTCTGTGCTTTCTAGAAATGTCAGGAGATCCTGCAACCCATAACGACCCTGGACAGCACTGGGGCAAGCACATTCGCAGGCACTGACAACATCGTGCATACCAGACCACTGGTGATTTATCTCAGGGTTAGTGGCTCAAGAAGATTAAATGGGTGACAATACAAAAATAAGGATTTATTGATTTCTATTAACCCACCTCAGTGATCAGCATATAGTATATTTCTGTTTGTTCAGAATTTGCATGCTACTTCACAAAGGCATGCTTTCGTAAATGCTGTAGTATAAAACATGATAATGTTTATTCTACACTCTTAGTAGGGTGAAGCATCCAATGAATAAAAACAGAGACAGAGGTGTGATTAACATGGGACTTTTCCATGAGAAAAACACACCAGGTGGACTGTCAGGAGTACAGAGGATGCATGTTTTGCACTCCAAGCTGCAGCAAAGGCACTGGGGGTTCACTCAGCAAAGTAGGACAGTTTTTTGTGGGAGGGCCAGAGGTATTTCTCAACCAAATTTCCAGCCAGCTGCATGTTATTTTGCATAACCCAGTCTCTCCTGCTTCCCAGTCACTGCCCTAGAGCAGTAGGATGCTGCACACCCTGCTTGGTCTGCAGCTGAAAGAAGCACATAAACCCATCACCACCCCCACAAAACCAAAGGCATCTTGGGGGGGGCTCGGTCCATTTGCTTCTCCTAGGGAAACCAATGGGAAAAAAAATAAAAAAAGTCACCTCTGCTTGCCCTCCCATTTCCTTTGTATTGTCCTCCCACAGACCTATTTCCTGACTTTCTCCCACACTGTTCCCCTACTCTCACACCAATTTCTTATTAAGTTTGTCTTCAGTGTGCTTTGAGGGCATGTAAAACTGAAAGACACTTCCACAAAAAAAAGCCGGCAGAGCACAGCATTTTAACAGATATAACAGCCTGGCATTTGTGTCATATGTATATGATGCAGTTTGAAGAAGATCTTATTACCTTTATTTTTCTAACATGTGAAGGTGTCTTTCTTTGATTTCATCTTTGCTTCTGTCGATTACATAGTACTTTTGTGATGGGTCTCCCTTTTACATTTACATGTGTTAAAATACATTGCATGGAAACAATAGTATCCTTTGCCTCCAGTGAGACCAAAATTAAACAATTAAATAAAATTATTTTCTCATTTCAACTGACATGAGTCAGTTAATTTATTTTTTTTTAGGTGGAACATGGCTTTTGAAGTTACAGATCCAAACATCCCTTTTGATCTATTTTGATGTGATCAACAGGCATTTACCTTCTTTCTCTCTTCTTATAGTTTGCAGTTCTTTTGGTCTTAATAGAAAT
>VYXB01002806.1:201399-215269 GCA_013397135.1 Pachyramphus minor
GGGTCTTTGCACCCCAATAACCTTCTACAGGCAGAAAGGGTTTTCAACTTTCAGTCTTTCCCCTGCTGGAGGGGGAGAGGGGGCTCCCCTGCACCTCTGCTTCCCCCTTCTGTAACACTGACCTTGGAGGCTTCATGTTATCTCATGTTCCCCTCTGCTCTCCGCTGGGCTGGAATTTCTTCTGCAACATGTCTCAGCTGGGCAGTTTCTCTCTAGAGTTTTTTCTCCACTCTGCTACATCTTGGCCATGAGGTTTCAGTGCCACATCTGCCCCCGGCCCAGGGCTGGAGGGAAGAGAGGGCCAGCCCCACTCAAGGGGCCTGCCTCCTACTTCATGGCTCCTAATTTCTTCTACACAAACAACCATCTTTTCTGTTTTCTTAAATAGGTCATTAGCAGAGGCATTACTAAAACTTTTGATTGGCTTTGCTCCAGAAATCCACCTGGACCTGACTATTTCAGCCCAGGGGGCTGGTAACCCACAACACACATCTACATCTCTTTAACAACATTTCTGTGAATGAGTTTCTGTTTCCTTATGCCTTGATGACTTTATTCTTATTGCCTGATTGATTTATATTATACATTTTTATATAAAAGGATTATTAAAGCATGTTGCAATTAGTAACTTGCGCTATCTCAGTCATGTTACCACACGTAAACAAAACCTAGGAAGCTGAATAGCTCTTTTGCCTTTACAGAAGCCACGGTAGTGAAAGTTTGTACAATAAAACAAATTATTTTCATGAAACAATAAAAAAGGCTTTTTATCAGTTTTGCCCAGGGTACTGGTACAGACAATGGCAGGATGACTGGCAGTGTGAGCTGACAAAGATCAATTACTCTTTTTTATTGCGGCAGGTAAACAAGCAGACTTTTGCCTTCAAATATTCTACCACAGAAAAAGTCTATTGGTCAAAACCCATTCCCAAACAACATCACCAAGGACTTGTAGTCCCATTTTTCTTAGGAAAGAATAGTATGCAAATTCATACAAAGAAAGTATATTTCCTTAGTTTATTCTCAGGCTGGCAGTCAGAGGCTTAACTTGAACCTTAATCGCTTTTAGCTAAAAGCTCCTTTAGCTGGAAGCTCATCTGCCAGCATTCTGTCAGTCCAGCTATTTCGCGTGTCAGCTGGTGATGAACAATTACTGACACATTAAAGTTGTATCACTTCCTCACAGACTGACCTTTTTCTACATTTGAACAGAGGTATAACACGAGGTATAGCAACTACTTTGGACTACCTGGTGGACGAGGGTTTGTGGAGGTGGGTGGGGAAGGAAAAGTAGTTAAAGGAACATAAAATATTAAAAGGGACTCTCACCTTTTTTAACATGAATTGTTGAGATCAAAAGAGACATAAACATCAACACATTTTCTAGTTCATAGTAAGAAAATGGGAATGAATTCTGAAAAAATGAAAGGTCCAATTCTTAAAAAGGCATTACAACTAACTAGGGAGAATCATTTACAGAGGCAAACATTTCAGAATTTCCTTCTGCAGTGTTACTGTCATTCAGTTTCAGATTTGCAAGAGGGCTTTCTTTATTCTTAATTGAATGAATATATTGCAAATTAAGAAGCATTTGTGAACCTCAGATAAAGAACTCAGCTCTACATCTGACAAACTGGATCTTCCACTGAATTTTCCCTTATTCCAAATTTTAGTTTTTCAGGAAGGTCTTATTGAAGGTGTATATAGTAAAACTACATACAAAACTGCTATGAATGCACCAATTTTTTTTATTTTTTTATTAAGCGATTAGCTAATTAGATTAATGTGTTTTTATTAAAATGAGACTTCAACAATTATACTGCAACATATATTTCATAAAGTAAGACTGCAATATACTGTTCTGACCTTTTCAATATTCTGAATTATGATTGGTGTTCTGTTTCTCTCCTTCAGTAGCTCAACTCTATATATGCAAAACTCAGTATGAGATCAGTCAACAGAATTAATAGCTCTAGCAATAAAATTATAAGCTTCGAGTTCAACCTAAAGATAAATATGAAGGGGAGGAGAAAAAAAAAAAGTAAACCAATCTTTTCTGGAGGAAAATGTTAATAACAATGTGCTTCAGACTATTTTGACATATTTGTAGAAATGAGTCATTTACCACTCTTTCTGTTGCACTCTCCTGCTATCACTTAGTTTCAACCATGACAGATTTCTAGCTGACTTGAATTTTAGCATTACACAGTCTTCAGAATTGATTGTTTATGCTGAATAGCCAAGTTATAAAATTAAGAGTTTAAGACTTGGTTTTCAATGGCTGTAGACCCAAAGACATTTAAAAAGCTACATATACTGACACATCTGACCAGTCAGTGTTTTTACTACAAATGCCCACTGAGAGGTCTGTTGTACAGATTTTGGTCTCCCATAATTTTTTCTATGTTTCCAGATTCTCCTTTCCTTCTGAGTATTTCGTGATACCCTTAAGAACTTTTTGATACATAGGGGAAATATCTCACAAAAATTATTTGACTATTAAAAATACAATATTAGTAAATGGCACAGTCATAGGGCCAGTTTTTACAAGGCAAAGAAAAGATGAAGTCTTTATCTTTAAAAAAAAATCGTATTTCTGTTTTTCTTGGAAAGACATGCCTCTATCTGGTTTATAATACAGAACAAGATATAATACTATAAGAACATTACAGTATTATAATGAGCTACAGTGTTATAATATTCCAAACAATTTATTTTAAACAATTACCAACAAACTGGAAGATCTTTCAAGACTTTGATTTCTGTTGTTTTCAAACACAAACTGTTTTCCATTATTTTGTGATATTTTCAGTCACAGCTTGTGTAAATGTTTTAGAGTGGGTGACTGGGATAGCTTGACCATCCCTCTTTCTCCCACTCCACCACAAGGTGTAGATAAACTTAGCCAAAGAAAGAGAGAACTGAACTGTAAGTCTTAAGGAAGTTACACAGGGTTAAACTTAAAACTTAAAAAACTAAACAATCAATGACACACATAAATCTAGAATCTGATGAACTTTTTTTGTAACATCGTAACAATCTTCATGCCTGCTGAGTAGGAAATCATTATGAATATGTTGTGCACTTGTTTCAGGATCAGGTACAAGGAGGGATAGGGTAAGGAGAGAAAATAGTTTGTGATCCATGTCTCCAAGAAGATGATTTATTCCTCTTGGAATAAATTGTTCTTCATACAACCTCCACAAGGAAGTTGCAATTGTGTATTGCCCATAACTTTTCACTTTTCTAGAATTACACAGGCTTTTAATTTGACAACTGGGAGTTCTAGAATCAACAGTGAAGCTACTTTGCTGAAATGTCCATGAATTTAGTCCTTTCAGTTCATTACTTTTACTTTAACTACATTATTATTTTCTGCAAAATGAGGAACATTATGAGCTCTGGCAGCTTTTCTGTTCTAACTTGAAGTGGTCTCTTTTTAATATAGAAGAACATACAGGTTGAAACATCATAGAATAATACCTTTAAAGCACATTTTAGAGCAGTTTATCATAGGGACTATTGTAATAATTTAATCATGAAAAAGCAGCAAGCTGTGAAAATGTAAAATAATCAGAATAACCAAATATGAATCAGTGGAAAATATTTTTTTCTCATATATGATTAAGCATAACTCTAACCAGAATGTTTTTTCAATTTCACAGCATTTATTAGGTCAAACATTTACCAATAATAAACATCTTAAAAGCATTCATATCCCTGTATATGAACTATTATCTGCTTCCTCACTTGAAAATGACAGGATTTAGTGCCAGAAGAACATATGACCGGAATTTGAACCCATATTATGCATACCCTAACAGTGACTCAATGTAATAGTGACTTTGCCTTCGAAAAATCAGTCTGGTAAGTAACTGACAAAGGTCACTGATATCGTCTTTAGTCAAATTTACTTTTCCCCTTCTGTGTATACTTCAGTGCAAGATAACACACCTCTTTAGTCAGATGAGGTCAGATGTCCTGACTGTGTCACTTATCAACCTCTTGCCCATCCCCTGCCCACTCAGAGGGAGAGACAGACAGCAAGCCCTTGGTAAGCGCTGTTCAGCAACAGCCAAAAGTGGGGATGCTGTTGTCAACAGTGTTTTGTCACAAATCTGAAACACATTACCATAGAGGATGCTATGAAGAAAGATAACTCCATCCCCTGCCAGACGCAGCACAGCTCATAGTGCCACGAATACTAAAAACAGAGACATGGATTTGAGAGATGGACCTTATTGGCAGATAAGGAATTGAATGGATACTTGCACTCAAAAAGTTGCAGTCAGCTGTTCAGTGCCCATGTGGGGATTGTGATGAGCAACATTCTTCAGGGATTGGTACTGGGACCAGCGCTGCTTAATATCGTTGTCGACAACATGGACAGTGAGATAGACTACACCTTCAGCAAATTTGCTGAAAACACCAGGCTGTGTAGTGCAGTTGACATGCTGAAGGGAAGGGGTGCCATCCAGAGGGACCTGGACAGGACTTGTAGGAATGGGACCATGGGAATCTCATGAATTTCAAAATGCCAATCTGCAGCTGGGTGGGGTAATCCCAAGCACAAGTACAGGCTGGGTAACAAATGGATAGAGAGCCCTGGGGAGACGGGCTTGTGAGTCTTGGTGAATGAAAATCTTGACATGACTCAGCACTCACAGCCCAGAAAACCAATTGTATCCTGGGCTGTATCAAAAGCAGTATGGTCAGCAGGTTAAGGGAGGTGAGTCTGCTTCTTTACTCCCTTCTGGTGAGATCCCCACCATGCAGCTCTGCAGTTCCAACATACAAAGGATATGGAGCTGTTGAAGCAAGTCCAGAGGAGGGACAGGAAGATGATTAGAGGGCTGAAGCACTTCTTTGAAGACAGACTGAGCGAATTCAGCCTGGGAAAGAGAAGGGTCTGGGAAGACCTTTTTAGGACATTCCAGTATATCTCATGGGGTTCTATGAGAAAGTTGGAGAGGGATTTTTGCAAGGGCATGTAGTAAGAGGACAATGGGGATTGGGATTACATGGAAAAAGGCTAGGTTTAGATTAGTTATTGGGAAGAAATTCCTTAGTATGAGGATGGTGAGTCATTGGAACAGATCGACTAGAGAAGTTGTGGATGTCCCTTCCCTGGAAGTGTTCAAGACCAGGTGGTATGTGGCTTTGAGCAGCTTGATTTAGTGGGAGATGTTCTTATTTATGACTAAGGAGTTGGAACTAGGTGATTTTTAGGGTCTCTTCCAATGCAAAGTATTCTACAATAAAAATTAGCAAAACAAGAATTGTTAGTTTTCTAAGAGCTAATTTGTAAACTGTATTCAAGGTGCTAGTTAAGTCTACCTGAATAACATGTCCTACTTTCCACACGATCTCTTGTGTGATCAAACTCACTGGAGAAAAAAAATTAGAGACCTAGGAGCCAGGAAGTAAGAAAAAGCTTTTGAACTGCTAAAAGATGAGTGGTTTTCAATTTTCCAGACCATGTTGAGAACAATGGGTGCAGCCCCAGTATGCAGGAACAATCAGGAAACTGCAAAGCCAGGTTAACTGTGAGTGCACACTGGACAACAGTAGTAAGTGGGTTAAAGCCTACAAGCATTTGATTTCTCTGACTCTCTTTTTTAAAGCTAGTTCTCCCTATGAACTGTGAATGCTGTTCTACAGGGATGTCCTGTTACTTCTGACCCCATTTCGAGAATTATAATTATTTAATAACATCACAGATAGCATAATTAGCTCCTCAGATCTGGGTTAGTTGCATGACATATTTAACAGACAACCCCAGAATAATTCCCCCCTGTGAGACACTGTGCCTTAGCAAGAGGAGAAAATAGTATTATCGGAGTAAGTGCATGAATAACATGCTGCAATATTAATACAGCTGTTTCACTGCAAGCTCATAACAGGTTTCTAGAATTATAAAGTGTTCATGTATTCATTGTTTTTGAAGAAAGATAATTCATTAGATAAAAAATATCTATCCAGTGCAATTCATTAATTCAAAATGCACTAGTTTCCCTCCACCTTTTTTCCATGATTTATTGTTATTGGTTTTATCAATGTTTGTCAAGTCCTTTACATTGCTGACTTTTTCTTCACTTATTAGCAAAGGTGTAGGGTGAACTTTGGCTCTCTGAAGTCCATCACAGGTGCAACATTGCTGTGGGGGCATTAGTATAGGCAGATCTGTTACTGCTGGGGTTCTGCAAGTGCCCTGGAGATTCTGCAGCCGGTCAGGCAGGAAGAGGAGAAGCAACAGAGCAGTCAGGAGGAGATACAAGACTTCATGCCTCTACATCTGCTATTAGACAGCTGGGAAACATGTCATAAAGAGATGGAGGGTCAAGAGCACGTATTTATCTGTTTTGTAGGTTCAGTGCAATGCACTTTTTACAAAGCAAATAGATGCCTTAGCACAGTTCTTTGCAGCACCCTTTCCATAAAGTGCAGCACAATTGCAAATAGAGGACAGCATCAATGCAAGTGCTACAAAGAATAAAATTGCAACATATCCGTATTGACATCTGAGCTAAAATTACTTCACACAGTTTTAGTAGCCACAGTGAGATGATGCAGCAAATTAAAGCAGTCACATTTCCCATAAACCACCTTCAACAAAGTTATATTTCTTCAGGAAAATACACAAATGAGATTAGAAAAACTTTTGCTTAAATGTGTAAATGTATAAAGAAATAACCATAAATTTAACAAACTGAATGCAAAAGAGGTTTGATCTCCATTATCTGTACAAAAAGACAAAGTACTCTCTGGTGGGTTTTCAAAAAACAAAAGCAATCCAAAAAAGGAGGCAACGGGAGCAATTTTGAAATTACACTGTTATTTGAATTTACTTTTTAGATTAAAAAGTTCAAATTATGTTTGCAGATATATATGTATGGTGCTGCTCATGGCTACAAAGAACCAACTGCACAATACATGATATGCATTTAAGAGCAGTTAACAAAAGCCAAAAGCCTCTTTGGACAGCTCACATGTGAACTTGAGTAGCAGTATAAGTATTATTTCACTCCTGGCTTCTTGTCACAGATATATATAGATATATATACTAAACATTTTCAGAAAAGAAATTAACTACATATTCCAAAGAAACAAAAATATATGAAGCCAAATTGCTTTCACTCCTACCAAACTAATTAATTTTTTTAAAAAAAGTTTTACCCTAACAAAAATACTCATCATATTGATTTCTCCACCCAGATGACTATTCTGAAAATTAAAAGGAAATAATGAAAAAAGAAAGCAGCAGAAATGTGTAGCAGAAATATGTGGAAAGATAGAAACCATAACTGCTTCTTCTGGTCAGTTTTCTATTTTGTGAAACAGGTGTCAAATCCCAAAAAAAACTCTTTAAAGAATAACTATTGCTATTGATTTTAGAGAGAAAGCATTCAGGTATTGTAGCAATAAGTCAAATTTTAAAAAGCCCTTAGAGATATAATTTGTGTCTAATCAGACAAATGTTTAACCACAGAGAGAGCACAACACCTTAGAACTCTGATTCTTTTGCATTCAAAATTACCTAAGTGATGAAGTACTTCCATGTCCAGAAACAGCATTTTAATGGGACATCTTTTATTGCTGAGAAGATAATATCTCCTATTTAAATGTAATAAAAAATCAGTTTTTACACCAGACAAAACAGACTCATAGGTTCTCTCTTCCACTTGTGTATGCAAAGGCCAGGCAACCTATACTTGCAAAACAGTTTCATTATGTATGTAAACATGTATCATCTGATTGCCATTTATATATAGTATCCATATTGCTCAGTTTAAGGTAAAGACAAAATAACAAAAAACAATGACATTTTCTTCACAAAAATGTTAATGGACTTGTTTTGCAGCACAAGGGAGTGACAGCTGAATTTTGAAGGAATGACAGCTGGTTTTCAAGAGAAAAGAAATTATTCTTGGATTCTCTTCTTGTACAGACGCCTATAGGTAAAAAGATAATTCAGTACTTTTTCCCAACATATTGCACTCCTCCTAAACTAACATGATTTAAAATTACAATAAGTCTGAGAAACTGGTAAGAAACCAGACAGTTTATGAGGCATTTTAGAAAATCTTACTTTTTTTAGTGTTCCGCTCAATTTACTGAAGAATTGCCCTCCAGACACATTACAATCATAACTATCTTAGCATATTTATTTCAAATTATTATGTTTTTCAAATCATGTCTGAAACTAAGAATAGAACAGGCCATACATCTGTAGACGAGTAGAAAATGGCACAATTTGTTACATTTCCTGACAGAAACACAAACAAAAAAAGTAGCACACAAGCCATGATTGCAAACTCAGTCAACCCTCAGACCCGAAGTGGCATTATTAGCAAAGTTATGAATCCTGAAGCTAAGACCATCTGCAAACTTCAGGTTATTCAGGGTTTCAGCAAACAAAAAGCAATTGAAGGACTGGATTATGAAGAAGACAGATGCTTCAGAACCAGAACTAGAATTCCCTTTTTCTGCTAAATGTTCATAGTACATATAAGTGCAAATAATTTAGTAAATTTTTAACCTCTCTGCACCCAACCTGCTCTCACTATTTTACACCAATTTTCATTTAATTCATTTACAGTAATGCATTTTGTCAGTGGCTCTAGGTGGAAAAGGTAGACAAGCGTAAGTGATGGGCTTCCTTCAACAGTTTTCCACTCAGCACATCTCCTAAGTCTGTTAAAATTTTCTCTGAGCTTCCTAAGTAGTAAGGGCTTTTCAAGTCTCATTTTGGATGCCTCTACATTTGTTTCATATACAATATCCTTGGGGAAGGATTTTCATCAGCTCTTAATGTCTTCATTTGAAGGCCATTGTTTCTGTATGGAAAGTGGCGGCAAACAGTCAAATCCTAGCCATCTTTTTCTTTATACAGAAATTTGCCTTGTCTCCAGATCATCCTTCTTTCCTGTCTGTTACAGCTGGCATTAAACTCCTCTCTTCTTTATTCAGAAAAGAAGATTTAATTTTGCCTTTTTATGCCCAGAAATCCTGCCTTTCATTCAAAACACAAGAAACTTCATTTATAGGAAATTTGTGTGGAACACTGTTAAAATAATGGTTGGGAAGCAGGAAACCAAGTACTAGATACTGAAAAGACTCAGGAAGATGGGACCCACTTTTCCCAGATCTCATACACATATCCAATCTAAGCTGGGAAGAGAGACGAGCACTACTAAGAGCAACTAAACTCACCAAACCAAAACAAAACCCCTCAGCAAAACAGAAAGTTTGAAGTATGTCAGCACCAAAATGAGAACATACTATGAAAGGTGTGGTTGCAGAAGTTGGCATTTGGAAAAATATAAAAATGAGTGAAGCAGTATTAACTATATCCATTCCTCTTGCTCTTTGTGCCAAGAGTGGTGATTGCTGCTCAGACTGTGCATTTTATGGTTGATGTCAAGTAGATGCTACAATAAGCAAAATTTACAGGGACATTTCCATTTACAATCTGGTGCAATTTTTCCTTTTTCCTCAGGTCTACTACTTAGTTTAGAATATACCATGCAATGCCACCTTCAGGTGTAAACAACCTTACCCTCAACTCCATTCTCAGGATAGTATGAGGAGGCTGCCTTCCTAAAAAATGAGATCTATGAGATAATGAGGCCCAGGACTCCATAGCTTTTTCTCATGGTTAAATACCCAGATAACTAAGGAGATCTTTCAGTAGCTGCATCTTATCTGAAAGACAACTGGCTAATTCTCTAATGGATTTTTTTATACTAAAGCCGCTAAAATTAAATTTCATTATATTTATTGTATAATTAATTCAGTTAAACAATCTAAGGCTCTGGTAAAGTTCCTCGGTTATTTGAAAGTTTAATGGATAAACAATGTGTACATTTTCTCTCATTGTATGACTTCACTACAACTATAGTTTATAGAATAGAATTTAATTTCTCTCAATATTATAATAAGAAAATACTACAATGAAAAAACTCAGTGGAAACTAACAAAATACTTGGGTATTTTATGCCTGTTTGTACAGCAACATCCCATGCCATGTTATAATCCATGGTGTCACTGAGCTAAGCATGTAACTATCTGTTTCTTTTTATATATTTATTAAAAATACATGTTATTATATCAACATATATGTGGCACATATCCACAAAGATAATTTCTTTATGAATCCAGATATTTCAGGTGAAATGTTATTCTGCCAGGTTTCAGCTCATATGCTAGTAACTGTTATTTCTTGCATGTTATAGCCCAGCAGATTTAACACACAATGTTTTATTATTGTTCAGACTATTGTTGGA
Organism: Pachyramphus minor; assembly: GCA_013397135.1. NCBI lineage: Eukaryota > Metazoa > Chordata > Aves > Passeriformes > Tyrannidae > Pachyramphus > Pachyramphus minor. The sequence goes on from VYXB01002806.1 coordinate 211,686, forward strand.
ACACTACATTTCTTTACCTTTGTTTATAGTAGAGATGATGCAAAACAGAAAATTAAAGACTCTCCCAAAATAATGTAAAACAGTCAAAATAATCAGATCTGCTTTAAAAAAATCAAAAAACATCCTTTTGGAAAAAGGAATTTGATTAATATTTACAGTAGACTTTAAAAATTCCATATCAGATATTACTCCAAGAAACAGAATAATTATACTTTGCCTTGAACAGTGAAGTTATATATACTAAACAACAGAATATTATTATAATCAGAAATTATAAACCACACTCACTATATTTAAATCTAATTATATAATAATTATAGAGCAATGCAATACATGAAAATTACATCATATAGTGCCCCAAGCATTTAAATATTTAGATGTATTTTCAAATAAGCAGAAAGAGATCTGTACCTATATTAACTTCCGGGAGCTTCTGGTATGTAAGACTGTAAAGACTCAGAAAGTTTTCAGGACGGGGTAAGAGAAGACACTGATTTGTGGGTTTCAATGTGCTTCAGAGGTGCTCACACACAGGACTAAATTTCTAATAATACCTGTGTTATGCTTACATTACCCAGGAGAACAACACTCACATCAAAATGGAGAGTGGGGGAAGTTTATGTTCATTACTTATTTAAAATTACTGTCTATCTGAACACAGTTATTGGAGTTTTCCCTGGATACATAGCTTAGAGTCGTAGAACTGCCTATGTTACAACCTGACTATTAATCTTGCGGCTGCTTTTATCTTGCTTTCACAGAAGGATGAGTACGTGTTGGATCCACTTTGCATCGGTCAGATGAACTGAGCATTGCAGAGAAGCATTAACACTTGCAGTGTTATTTGTAGCCTACAGAGATTTATAACCTTTGTGGACACAGAGCAAGTTTTTACTTTTCAAAATACTACTAAAACAATTGATATCGCTATTTTATTTGTAAAGGCAATAGTACTGATCCTAATTTCATAGTTAATATCAACTATATAAGTAAGATCAGCTCAAAAATATAGAAGTTTTGCATATGTAACAATCTGTTTAGCAATTTTGGCATCAGAAGAAACAGTTTTAGACTCTTTTCCTGGTTTTAAAAAGCATAACATGGTTTGCTTTTAATTTTTCAAGGGGCAGTATCCTAAAACATGGACTTTTCTCACAAATTTAAGCATGGACTTTTTTTACAAATACAAAAACCTTAAAAATTCATAAACCAGAGAGAATCAGAAAATGGGTCAGTGTCAGTGATAGATTAATTTTTCAACATAAGAATTCAATTCTCCAGCATACTCTTTCCAGGACCCTTTGAAGTAAACAGCAGTAAAATTGGAACATGTTTGAGCTCAGAATTTGCGTTTTACATTTTTTAATGGAGCTGCTTTTGAGTACAAAGAAAATTAATGAGTCCTTTAAAACTACATCATTTTATGTTTTGCTTTGAACACACAGTTACACTGAGTGGCAAGGTTTGTGAAAACGGGAATAAACAAGAAAGAGCAAGTGGCTACATCTCAGCAGTTCAAAGGAATACCACGGGGACTCTGTATTAAACCACAAAGTCCCTATCCTTCATTACCATCATCTTTAAGCAGATATTTGGGGTGTGTAATTGCAGATGGGGGTGTGGGGATTAGTTTTTAATTTTTTTAATTATTCTGTTCTTTTTGAAACCCTAACTGCATGAAGATTATGCAAATGTATAAAACCATGTTTAACGTTAACTGTGAATCAATTATAGGCAGTCTGACCTTCAAACAGTCATACAAACTTCAACAACACACTATTATGATTCATGAACTAATGTCCACTACATTTAACACTGTCACTCTTCTAAATCAATTTTGGAAGAAGGTTACTTTTACCAGATTCCATATAACTGCACAAACTATAGTCTTGCTTTCAAAAACAATTTAAATAATATGGTATCAATTGTCTACTTAAGATGCTTTTAAAGTGCATACCACAAAAGATCCACTTGATCCCATATGGATCAAATATAGAGTTGTATAAGTCAGCTTATTTACAATTTGTTGCACAGTTTTTCTGACCTTTCTTTGTAATAGTTTTTATAAAATTACTACAGTAGTCCCAATGTATTGGAATTTGACAAATTAAAAAATCAAAGCCAAAATAAATGTTAAAGTAAGATATTTTAGGAAAGCCTTTTAAAGCTGTTCATAAAGCCTAAAATAACTAGACACAGTAACACGTTTTAGACTAAATAAAAATAATAACTTCAAGCTTCATAACTTAAAAAGTTATGAACTTTATAAACTTTAAAAAAATTTTAGAAAAGTATCCCATTCTGAAAGTCACAGACATTAATAGATTAATATCTAGACTGATATTTATAATTATTTATTGACAGTACATACCTTTAACAGTAAATTATAGTGAGGTATAGAATTTATTTTATGTATAATTTTGTTTCCTTAAAATTAAAGAAATATGACTTGGTTATATTCCGCATTTTTCTTGTCTCAAAAAGATGATTTGTATTTTATGTAAGTACTTTATCTGAAATAACTATTCTAAATGTAGATTCTCTCAAAAGTGGTATGAGATCAAAACAGGACTAATAGTTTTTCCTCTCATTCTTTTTTGTCTTATTTGCATATGCACACAGAGTAAACAAAGCTTTGGAATGGGCACATGGCAATGATTTGCTTTTTCATTAGTTGTCACAGTGGGTAAAAGGATTATGGGTAGATTTTACGTCTCAGCCAGAACATTGTCAAGACAATTTTCCATACACTCACACAAACATATGCTAAAGAGCATGCTAAAAACAGCTATTAATCTCTCCTACACACTCGGTTTGAATAGTTTAATGAATACTTAAATATTGTTTTTCAATTTCCAACACTTCCCTTTAAAAAATATATGGAGTAATTCATCATATCTTAGAATCTAAGTCTTTGAATAAAATTGAATAAAAAAATCAGTTTGCATGTTTTTTTCCTACACAAGGAAACTAGTCCAGATGTAGTTTAGTACTAGTTTTACTCTGACTACAATTTTGATTAACAAATTGCCAACTTGGAACTGTAGAATGGACTACGAGGCTTCATACCCATCAGCCATCACTTCTATTGATTTGAGCTTGCTGTGGATATAAATATGACTCAAAAATTCATCTATGGATGATGAACACCATTGATCAGTGCCAATTCCCTAATCTTGCTCTTACTCTCTTTTTTTACTGATGTAATTTTCTCGGGGCCTGTCTCTTTAGACTAAAACCTGGAATGAAGCTGTATCACTTACAAATGCACTTCATTTAATAGTGATTGCATCATTTAGTTTTATTTAACAGCAAATTAATGCATAATACTGAAATATTTTTGCATTGCATCCAAATCTTTCTATAGAAGAAGTCTTGAACCACATATTCTGTTTAACTGTATTGTTAATAGCTTCACTGGAAGCTATGAAATATCTTGGTTTTAACAGTTTTGCAAATGAAATGATCAGTCAGATTTGATTTTTTCATCTTGAAAGATGGAATGTATCGTAATACATTAATAATTGATAACACATAAATAATACATCTAGTGTACGAAGATAATGTATAAATAAAAATATATA
>VYXB01002807.1:0-15161 GCA_013397135.1 Pachyramphus minor
CCATGGACACACTTGGAAAAACTCATGACCCAAGGTATACTCTCATCTCCAATGCAGGCACCAAAGTATTGCTAAAAACAGCTTTTAGAATACACATTGCTCTCGGTTAGGATAAATGATAATGTAATTTGGTACTACTTTTTCCTAATTATTTTACAAAACGCATCTGTTTGCAGGTCCAATATTCTAAAATATATCTCACATGACATTCTGTGCTGCCTTCTCTCCTAAACACAGCACCNCCCACGCTGGGAGCAAAGAGGGAGTTTGTTACAGAGGGCTCTCCAGGCCTGGCAGAAATCCCACAGAAACAGAGGGAGTAGGGAGTACATTCCAGTTACTGAACACCATACTCCAGCATATTCCCTTTGTTTCCTAAGGGAAGGATGTGTCCAACTCCCTCACAGCACTTTGTAGGCAGCAGCTGCTGAAGGCAAGCAGGATCAGAAACGGGAATTACCTTAGAGAGTAAGGATGTTTGCTTATGTGTTTAAGATACTTAAACATTAACACATTTAACTGTTGGAACAAGTCCAGAGGAAGCCACAGAGTTGATAAGGGGACTGGAGCAGCTCCCCTATGGAGACAAACTAGGAGAGTTGAGACTGTTCAGACTGGAGAGGAGAAGATTGAGTGGAGACCTCACAGCACCTTCCAGGATCTGAAGGGACCCTACAGGGAAGCTGGAGAGGTTCTGTTCATCATGAACTGGAGTGACAGGACCAGGGGAAGGGTTTCCCACTCAGAGAGAACAGGTGTAGACTGGATATGAGGAAGGAATCATCCCCTGTGAGAGTGGAGGGGCCCTGGCACAGGCTGCCCAGAGAAGCTGGGGCTGCCCCATCCCTGGAAGTGTTCAAGGCCAGGTTGGATGGGGCTTGAAACAACCTGGGCTGGTGGAAGGTGTCCCTGCCCATGCCAGGAATGGATAAGCATTACAACCTCCCAACCCAAACCAGCCTGTGATTTTTTTGTGTTGAACTCAGTATTAAATCCACATATTAAATTAAATTAAATCCACATATCATTAGAGATACACTGGAAACATGGAAGTTACAGAGAAAATTAAGTACTATCACATAAGGCCTTGGAAAACCTGCTCATCACTTTGAATACAAATGTAAGATGGAGAGAGGGGTGGAGTAAACGGAACCAAAAGATCACAGTTGAAGACACAGATCTGCTGCTTTTGGGGACTAAGTAACGCTGAAAGGCAAAGGGTTAAATAAAAAAAGGTCTCGAGAGGGTGGAAACAACAGAAGTGAGAGGTTTAAAAATTTCCCATAGGCAAAGAAGCATTTTAAAAGGAATGCTATTCCAAGGAGTCATCATGAGCAGAGCAAGCTGGAAGTATTACATCATTAGCTGCCCCTGAAACAGAGATAAAATGAATGCAGTATTACAAGAACAAATGAAGGCAAAGAATAGGGGGAACAGGTATAAGCTGAATCACAAAAGGCTCTAGAACTACTAAGATTCAGAAAAATCAGTCCCTTTAGATCAAGGAATCATCTCTTTCCCTTCCAAGGCAATGCTGTTTGAACACCTGCTCCATGTTTGATATTACACTGGTACAATGCACTTTTTGGGTTAGATTTTGCACTTGTGAATGCACCTGACCTGTGTTCACTTGAAAACAGTGCCAACATTACTGAAAGACTTCCATTTATAATTAAGACTGCATTAACTGCCAAGAAACATACTACAAACTCATCACTTTTTCTTTCCCTTGGAGAACCTGATAATCAGCTCTGAAGCTTGACAAGCCAATAAAGTACTAGGAAAGAAAACCAAATGTATTATTTTTTTAAGGGTTGGAAGAAATCGCAATGCTTTTTCCCATACGAGGAACTGAGCATTGTGACAGGAATCAGAGGACAAACTTCCTGCAACTGCCTTATGGCAGGTCCAGGGTTACTCTTCCCACTCCTCTCTTTTCCTTCATCAGGGTCTTCTATATTGTATACAAGTTCACTCTTTTTTACCCTGAAGACTACCCTGAAGAGAGTTTCCCACCCACAAACATCTGCAGTGGAGGTAGGACATTTTCATCAGAACATCCACAGAATGCACTTAAGACTGGAGTGATCAGGGAACTGGATCCCTCAGCATTCATTCTGATGATGCATTTATCATGCAGGTACCTTCAAAACATCAATTTATCACCACAGCTTTCAGATCTCAGTCAAAACACATTGCAGCCTATGAATACATAAAGAAAAGTATCCAGATAGTTATCTGAAAACCAACCTTTCTGTTCCTGCCAATGACAAAAGTAGACTTTTTTTGCCACTTCTGCAACAGAAGTCCTGTCACCTGACTCTCAAAACCTATTTATGTCCTAAGCAAATTGACCTTGTCATAAAAAAAGCCCAGCCACAAACAAATTTGAATTCATTTTTTCAGTACAAAAGGAAACTATTAAATGACATTTGTTTTTCGTCCAATCATCTTAACTCTGTTCAGAGACTTTCCAAACAGCTACTAAACCCCTGACAATTCTTCCTGATTAAATGTTAAATTTAAACATAAACTTCAAAAGAATGCTACAAAAACATACAGACCACTTCTTTCCCCTTGGAATACATCACGTAACAAGGAGCTGAATGTGTATCCCTGCTGTGCAGAGCAGAACATTTATCAAATGCATAGCTGACAACAACATTTACAAGAACAGCCATTAGCAAAAAAACCCACAAAAGCTCAGTAGAACAAAACCACTGATTGGGTCCTTAAAGTATGGAAATAAAATTGACAAACAAAACTTCTCTGTTTTGGTATAAAAATGACAGCATGTTGCACTAGACAACAGATCTGTCAACAAAGAAAAAAAAGACAACCCCCAGGTTTTGTGTGGCACTCCCAAGCTTTACTCACACACCTCTTCCTTGTCTGCACTAGCTTTAAAACATCTCTGCATACCAGCACAGAAACATAAATCAGTTTCCACTCTAGAACTGTTACATTAAAAAAACAACAACAGACCATGATTTGAAAATTCTGTTATATATCCTCAACAAAAAATGTACCCTTATTTTAGCAACAATCAAAACAGCCATTGAAACTACCAGAATAATTTCCTCTGTACCAAGTGGCTAATTCCTAAATAGATCTTCATGTACCTCTAAGCAGCATCACAGATTTAGACATTTGAACACGGAGATTCACAGCAGGCAAAACCAACTCTAAAGATACGTACGACCACTCCGAGTCCAGCTGCTCTCTGTAGGCTCTGAGGACGTGCTGGGCCACGGGCAGGTTCCCGGGGGGCAGCAGCTCTCCCACCTTCTCCAAGTGCAGGCAGGTGAACAGGACCATGCAGCAATAGGCAACAACCTTCCTGTCGCTGTACGTCAGGCACGTCCTTCCAGAGAAAACAAGCAGGGAAGAGCAGGGTGAAATGAGCCTGGAAGAACAGGCCAGTGGCACTCAGCTCCCTGGGCTGGTCCTACACACAGCCACCAGTGTCCCTGCCTGAGCATGACAGAATTCACCCACAGAGAAAAACACCCCAAGTCCCAGCTCCAGGTCAAGCTTCACAGGCAATGGAAAAGAATTCATGCTAAATTAGAGCTAACTGAACAGACACAAATTGGGGGAAACAATAATAAACTGCTTCTCTGTTCATAAGGTCTTTCTACACCCAGTGCTGACAAGAAGGCTCCAAAATCCCACTCAGAACAATTATGAAGTTGAATGGAAGTGCCTTTGTCACCAGCTCACCATGAGAAGTCTGGGCAAGCACATCAACTATATTGCCATGTGTCTGCACAGAATAATTTATGTAATATTTCATTACACAAACATGATGAAACGTCCAGCAAGATATTCTGGGGAGCTTAGGAAGGGGACAAAAGGACTGGAAGACCAAGATGAATGGACTTTTGTAGAGTCTGCATGATCCAGCAATACTGAAAGGCCTGCACAGCAGTGAAAAAAGGAAATGCTGCCTTCTTGGAAATGAGTGTAACTGCTTGAAAATACATCTGAAATAACTCATGTCTGAAGCTCGTCAGTCAAAATAGAGTTTTCTTCCAGTTTCCACTAAATTAAATCAATTTACGGTCAGCGTAGAACAAGCAGGTTTGGAAGGTCCTGACCCTTGCGGTTGACTAACAGAAAACATCTACAGGATATGGTCTCAACCATCCCCTCCTCACTGAAGTTATTTTTCTGAGTTTGATGGTGCCAAGGGCACCGCCATCAAGTACAGGAGATGTGAATACAACCACACAAATGACACCCGGAGAAAACCCGCATCCATGCTTACAAGAAGAGATCTGGGAAAGCACACTTCCAAAGGCTATTCTGGGAGTCTCCATTTCCTGCTGCAATGTTTCCAAGAAACTGGAGACTACAACGAAGAGCTGAAAAAAAACCCAGAAAATCATATTAACAGGAATTCAAAGCAACACTAATACATTTCATATAAAGGACATCTCAGTATTACAGACATACAGTGCAGAACCTTCTCCATGAAGCTTCAGGTGCTGGATTTCACTGCTACTGTACATAAATATTTACATTTTCTCTTCTAACACAAATAATTTTACCAAGTATTTTAGAATTATACACAGGACTTGTTTAAGTATTAAACACTGGTCACTAGTGATGACAAGTGCTAATTGACAGTTCCTTGCTATTCACATGACATTCTGTTTAGCTGGTCAAATCATTAAAGAATATGATCATGTGCTCAACACTTGCTAATTGCTGTCCCAGAAAAATCAAAGCCAGCACTCCAAGTTACTTTGCCTCCTATTTGAACACTGAATTTACTATGGCAGATTTCTGCTCTTACTCCAAAGCATTTATTCTAGCCTCCTCTCAATACAGGTTTAAATATGGCAAGATGATATTTCACCACACAAGTCAATATCCTAAAGCAGCCAAAAGGTGCAAATTGACAAAAAAGAAAAGCATGAACCCACAGACCCCACGAAATTAAAACACTTTTGTTGGCCCTATTGACAGCTCTAATAGCCTAGGTCTTTTTAACAGGCTGGCAAACAAACTTCAAATAAAATGTTCAAATTCAGTTTAGGAGGTATTACAAATACCAGTCTATTACAGATGGAGGTGGCTGATATTGCCAGGTTCTGCAAATCTAAAATTAGGTCTCCTGGAAGGGTGTTGTGCCAGCTGGCAGCCAGATTTCCTACACAAGTCTGGGCATATGTTCCCTTGGGAACAACAGGTAAGCAAGTCAAAAATGAGGTCACTGGGGCTTAGGGAATAGTAACTTTTCCTTCTATATATATATATTTCTAAGCCCAAAATATGTGTTCTCCATAATGCATTTTGAACCATATTCCCCTCTAGTTCTGATGATCCCTGTTCTCTCCCAGCACATCTGCAGTGTTTTATCATTTCCTGCTCGTCCCTGTGCTTCCGCTGTTCCTGCCCATGTGGTTCCCACCCTGCTGAATCAGGAGTGTTCTGAGGGACAAGCACAGGCACACCAGAGGACACTTCATGGGAAAAAAAAACGCAAAAAGGCAGCAAGTCCTACGAACAGGATTGCTTCCCTTGGGGAATGCCTTACCTACACTGTGAGGAGAAAGGCCTCCCAAGCATAAAGGAAGTTGGTTGATGATACCCAATCTTGCCCTGGAATTTGCTTGACCTTTTCCAGCTATCAATTACCCTTAGAGATGAGTCATTAGAGATAAGTCGGTCCAAAAACTGCTACAGACGGGAGGAAAAACGCTACAGCTCTTTTAAAGTTACCATTCTTACTGCACAGACACTGCTTCTCTCCTCTGCAAAAGCCTCATCGCCATGAAATCATAGAATCCTGGAACCATTAAGCTTGGAAAAGACCTTTAAGATCATCTAGTCCAACCATCAACCCAGCACCATCACGTTTCACGACTAAATCATGTCCTCAAGTGCCACACCCACATGTTTTCTGAACACTTCCAAGGATGGTGACTCCACCGCTTCTCTGGGAGCCCTTTCCAATGCTTGACAACCCTTCCCACGGAGAAATTTTCCCTGATATCCAATCTAAACCTCCCCTGGCACAACTTAAGGCCATTTCCTTCCATGGCCTTTCCATGTCCTTAGATCAAAAGCAAGAGAACCTAGAAGCCAATGAAGACAGCCTTCCATTTTTCCATCTGCTCAGTGTGCTTTCGGACAAAGGGAAGAAAAACGAAAAGAAACAAAGAGAAAAAAAAAAAAAGAGAAGACTATTTCACTTGCCCCATGAAAATATACAGATCTTTATCAAGTTACTAACAACTATCAAACACTGACTTAAACGACTCGGTAGCTATGGGCACAGCTAAAGTTTAATTGTAACAACGTTACTCTGTGTGTGGTCAACAGGACTATATTTAACCTGATGGTCAACCACCGGGAAATGCCATGTGCTGAGATGTAACTTCTGTACACAGATGGAACCTAGAGCTGAAGCGATTTTCACCCTCAGTGAGACTTCAATAGTTCCTTTACAAGAAGGGTGTTCTTTGGCAAATGCAAGTAATACAGAACGCACCTTGCCTTCCCAGCCAGCCTGCAACGGGTTAGGGACACTTCTCTAGGTTCTGCAAAAACATTCTGTTGATACGGCGGGGCAAGGGGCACAAGTGGAAACACTGACTCTTTACCTAATGAATTTGGTACATAAATGTTTGCCTCCATGTAAACTGATCTTTTAGAGTTGCTCCAGGCCACCCATGCAAGAGGTGAGGCAACTGATGCTCAGTGGCCCTGCAGGAGGAGGGTTTCAAAGCACTCCAGCAGTTCAGCACCTTCAGCATCACAGCTCCCTCTGCTCCTTGCAGTCCCTTATGATGACACAACAGCTCAAACAGGCTCTAGTGCACACTTTTCATTTCATTATTAGATTGAAATTATACCATTTAACTACTGTATTCTATGGTCTGAAGGACACAGAATCAAGGATGGCTCAGCCTGGAAGGGACCACAGTGAGGCACACAGTCCCACCTCCCTGCTCCAACAGGGCCATCCCCCAGCACATGGCACAGGATTGTGTCCAGATGGTTCTGGAATATCCCCAGTGAGGAGACTCCACACCCTGCCTGGTCTCTGTTCAGGGTTGGGTCACTGCCCAGCAAAGAAGTTCTTCCTCCTGTGCAAGTGGAATTCCCTGGGCATCAGTTCCTCCCCATTCCTCCTGTGCCATTGCTGTGCCCCCCGAGCAGAGCCTGCTCCATCCTCTGCCCCCTCCCTGCAGCCCCTGACACACCCTGGGGAGGGCCCCTCTCAGGCTCTGCTCTGGGGGCTGAACAGCCCCAGCTCCCTCAGCCTTCCCTGCTCCCAGAGATGCTCCAATCCCCTCATCATCTCCAGCCTCCGCTGGACTGGCTCCATCAACCTCCACAGGCCTGACCTGTGTCTCCCTCCTCACAAAGACATCATTCCATACAGTGTCATTTGCAGAATCGGATTTTGTATTAGATGAAAACTTAATCCCAGAAATTCTTAGGACAAAGACTTGAAGCAGTAGGATTTTGAAATACAGTACACTGTTTCCTTCTGCTCCACGTGGTTGCAACAGCAGCCCTTGAACTTGCTCACTGATCACTTAGGAAAGATTGCCATGCTTTTAATTTGGGGCAGAAAGCACAGTGATAGCTGTGATCCTCTGCCTTCACTGCCATTATAAAACCAAGGGAGATATAAAATACATCCAACCAAAGCTGTGCAGCATTGCTGTGCAGACTGCAAACCTACATGTCTCATTCAACGCTGTGCTCACCACCCACCTGCAGGAAGGGCAGAGCTGCAGAGCCCCCTCTGCACGGGGCAGGCACTGAGGCTGACAAGGACTTGGAGCACATCCCGCTCTGCCAAGCGCGCTCCAGGTCACCTCTGGTTGTTTGTAAACAATGCAGAATGCTCTCTGATACACTGCCAGCCCTGGGAAAATAAAACCTCCAACTCAGCAGAAGGTGTAGACCTCTATTACTACAAAATCTGAGTTTCCACCACTATCATCCGGTCATTGACTCGTTCCCTTGCGGCTGCAAGTTAAAGCAACTTCCAGTCATAAAAAGAGTTATTTGCCTCTTCACCACCATGAATCATACCACAAATACTGATGAAAATGTATTTGCCTTGGAAAACAGTCTGTCTAGACTACTCAAATTGAATGTCCAACACATATATGGGCTCTGTCATTTAACGTTATTAAAGCAGTGCTCAGTATTTTATTTCTGTAAATAAAATTAATGTCTCGTTACCCATTTGATTTCCGCCTTGATCTTCCTGCACTTGCTGTAGTGCAGACTAGCAACCCACTTTTGCCATCTGTGGAATACCAGGAATGTTGTGTTTAATAAGTTCCTGCTCCCACTCCTCGTCTCCTCCACCTCCTAAACAAAGTCGGACTCTTAATTTCTTGTTTTCTTTCCCTCCAGAAGTGCCAACTCTAATATTACCAGAACATTTCCAGCACGGACTGGACAACCCCCCTGTTCTTGGAAGATCAACACTGTGTTCTGACTGAACAGGAGAGTTTGACTGAAAGGCAAGTGAAATCCCAACCACACTATCAGGAATATGGAGTTAAGAGATGAACTAGAAGAGAGCTGGAAGAAACCATCAGACCACGCAACAAATCAGCCTCTGATGCAAACTGAGTTCTCATGAGGTCTCGCAATGGGACACTCAAAAAAATTCATCTGTGAATTTACTAGGAAGGAAAAGAGTCCATTTGACAGACCACTGAGGACATCAAGCTGACACTAACTCTGATTCAAACAGCATCAGCAAGGGCTATTAAATACAGTAGTAAGACCATTGTCTTTATCTCCTCATATTTTAATTACATCGTTTTGTTTTTAGAAAGTAAACATAAGTGTGCTCATTTCTTTAATAAGTTATCTACTAAATCTAAAGGCTTATGAAATGGGACTCCTGTTACATCCCCACAAGCAGCAAAAACACATGCCTGAGATTAGTTTCCTATGTGAAGTTAAACACATCTAAGTGCTTGCAGACCTGGAACTGCATTTATAAGCTTCCTGCACACATGAGCATGTAAAATCTTGTTCTTGAATCAGCCTAAAAGCTGAGCCTAAATTTAACAGTCAGTGTCTCTTTAAAGGCCCTGCTGCAGCAAAATCAGCAAAGTTTGAAGTACTGGGAAGTCTCAACCTGGGCTTAAACCATGCCAGGAAACCAAGGAAAATAACCAGACTGGCCACCCACTATGCACACCCGTGGTGTCTGACCCTATGACACACTCTTACATGAGACCTTGTACAGGCCTGAAAAAAAAATGAAAAAAGGAAATTATTAACACGTAAAATACTAACCAAGATTATGAGCAAATTCCTCCAATTATTTTTGATGGCATACTGTGTATGTTGTTTCATTTAACCCCACATTTCCACCTCAGTGTTTATACTTTCCCTCAAAAAGCTAAAGGATCTTTTTCTGTAAGTCTGTGGAAAGGGTATCAGACTTCCCACCCTCCCTTGCAGCATTTATATTGTGCATCTGCCTAATGAATGGGTCATGGTCCTTTAGCAAGGACAGAGAATAACATGTGTACTTATACCTAGTATTTTTACTTGCATATCCACATTAATATACAGTAACAATTTTAGCAGCAACCTTTTTGAGCATTGCCATTTATTTTTATTTATTTTTCTTACCAATAGGCAGTTTGCCTCTTCTCATTGCCATCTTATGGTCCCTTTTGTATCACAGGTGCTGTATTGTCCAGAGGATGGAAGAAAGGGAAAGGACTTGATGCCTCTTGGTAAAAATCATATAACATGGCAATATTCCCTAAAATTATCACCAAAAAGTCAATGACAGGCACAAGGCATTTCTCTCCAAGCCCAAAGCTGGTAGGAAAAAAGGTGCTGTAGAATGGGAAATAAGTCTTGTAGCTTGTGTCTGCAAAGCCCCAGTCACACAGCTCCCTCTTTTCCACCAGAACAACACTCCTGGAACTGCAGAGTCTGGAAGTTGTGCCTTGGCAACGATAACCAAAACGTTGAGAGAATGCTATGGTCAACTTGTACACAATTATAACCCCTTGGATTTTTATCCCAACAAGCAACAGTTTATCCAAAGACAAGCAGATGCCTCCCATTATTCTCCCTGCCCATATTTTCCTCCAGCTTTTTTCCATCCCCTTCCATCTTCACTTTCCCTGCGGGAAAAACTACAGCACCCTTGGGCCTCTGTAGGAGGCTCTTTAGAAAGGCTATTTGCTCTCAGTACATGTGAAAACTACTTAGCTCCTTCTCCCTGCACTATATTTAGGATGTTGTGTCTTCAGCAGGCTCTCTGCACTTTACAGGTTGGTTTGCCCCATGTTTCCCACCTGTATCTTGAGATCCTGATGTCCCTGCTGGGGTAAACACAGCAACCATATTAAATCTACACACATTTCTGCAAGATTTGGTCCACATACATTTATGTAAATCAGAAACCTACCTCATTATGAGTCTTGCTGACATTATTTGCTGGTAGGGTAGGGGACAGTAAAGAACAAGGAAGGAAGGAAGGGAAGGGCTTACAGAAGACTGTATTTAGAGATCCACAGAAATATATGCATTACTGTTCATTTCAAGCCTCAACCAAAGAAACCAGAAACCTTTCTAATTAAATAGACATCAGCAAACTCCTATTTCCTTTGTGCTCCAAGTGGATATTAGTCCACATTAGAAAACCACTATGCATGTGGCATAAATCAGCAACATCTTGGCAGGCTGTACTAGAAAGCCTCCAAATTGCAGGAGCAGGAAAAAACCAAACCAGCTCTACACAGTCTAAAAGCTGTACCAGCCAGGCAAGCAGGGAGCCCACAGGGCAGGCCACTGACCTGCTAATTGCGCTGCCTTAGGGATATTTCCTCAGGTTAATCTCTCTCCTAGAAGGAGCACAATGCTTTACACTGACACTGGGAACATCACCACCTCTGCCTCCCAGTACAGCCAGTGAGTGCCATGGGAGGGACACCTCTGACCATCACTGCAACAAACACCAAACTGCTAGAAAGCAGCAGTTTTTTAGTCACTCTTACTAAGTCTGCCCCAGTGCCATCCATGCCATCAGTACCTGGCAGGTCAACCTCATTAGGCAGGACCTGGTCTGTAGTTCAAATTGTACTTTGACAAGGTGCTGAAATAAAACATGTTTACACTCACAGTCCACAGTAAGTCAAATAATTCAGCTCAGCACAGCTTAAATGGACAGAGACAGGACAAGGGGAATGGCTTCAAGTTGACAGAGTAGGTTTACATTAGATATCAGGAAGAAATTGTTCCCTGTGAGGGTGGTGAGGCCCTGGCACAAGTTGCCCAGAGAAGCTGTGGCTGCCCCATCCCTGAAGTGTCCAGGTGTCCAAAGCCTGGACAGGGCTTGGAGCAACCTGGGATACTGTAAGGTGCCCCTGTTCATGGCAGAGGGTCAGAAGTCAATCAACCTTAAGGTGTCTGCCAGCCCAGGCCATTCTGTGATTCTATGATTCTGTATCAGTCAGTCACTGCAGAAGCAACAGGACTCAGGTAGAGAATCAAGCCCACGGAAGAAAAAAACCACTACCAAGAACCACAGGATTCAAACACAGTAGGACATTTAGACCAGATTTAGGAAATGGTTTTAAAATGAGAGGGACTAATAAAAGATCAAACACAGCCAACCGGAGCTTTCTGTATTTCAGCACCAGAGGTTGGGTAATGATGATGCTGAAGTTGAAAGCCCCACTCTGTCTCCTACAGCTTTAACCCTTGCCCTAGGTGTTCTGAACACAGTTCAATAAAAAGCTGTGGCATTATCCACCAAACCCAGCAGAGACAGAGCAGCTGTACATTTGGAACTGCAGAGCAGGGCAGGGCTGGAGGACTGTGCACCTGGGAACTCCCAGTGCCCAGCATCAAGTCCTGCCTGCCCCACGAACCAGCCAAGGGGCAACTGCCCACAGCCAGAAACCCCTGTGCTCACCTCCTACCACAGACACTTCTGGCAGACACTCACACTCACTTCTAAGAGGAGCTCAGGCTTGTTTAAAGAAAAACAACAATAAATTAGAACAAAAAAGAACTAAACGAAGGAACAACAACAACAAAAAAACCCTACCCCAACTGAACAACCCCAAATGGCACAAAAGAACAAACCAATTACTTAAAACCTTCCTGTCTGGTGAAGTAGTAAAATACTCTGAGCTATAATAATTAGGGGATAGCAAAACTCAAAAAAACAAGAGGATTTTCTTAAGCTATGGAAACATGAAACCAAAATCCCAATACAAGTGCAACTAGCAGTTTACTCCTACCAGATAGTGTATCAACTGATTGTTAGGGCACACACTCTGCAAATGCTACAGAGACCATGAAAATCCCAGTATTATTTTTACAGATTGGAAAAACACAAAGGCCAAAAACAACACCAATAACTCAAATAAAAAACTCATGCTTATGTTTACATAAAAGTTTGATGAGTATAATATATTCGTCACACTCCCACAATTATTCCCCGAAAATACTATAAATATTATTTTGACAATGTAATTACAGTTTTTACTCTAACAGTGGCAGCAAAGTGTTGGCACCAATCCCCCATACAAAAACCCTAACACACAAAGCAAAGATCACACATAGGAAACTGGCAACTCTTACTCCTACGTCCCTTACTCCTATGGCTAAAAAAAGTCTCGTTAAATTAGCATCTGGTTTATTTAAGCTGTAACACACAAGTGTTTTAATTATGCTAGCAGTAAGCAAAAGGAAACCCCAAACAGCAAAAATAAATCAAAGTGCAGATTTTTAAATCCTCTTTTTTTCCAAGCAGCTGAGGCATGCTCCTCTCATGCTGCTGTTTGGCAATCAACCCCACGCACTGTGGGTCCATCTAGGAACTGCTCTCTCCCACTTCCCCTCCCTCAAAATAAAAGCCAAGATGAACCTGAACTGACCAATGTCACCCATTAACAGTTCATGACTGGCCTCCATGACAGGTCAAACGATTCCAGCTTTATAACCACTCACTCATCCCACATTAATCACCACCTAACCTGACTGGTACAAAAAAATCTGCAGCAGAAGAATTTACAGTAGAACCCTCAGAAACAAAATAACAGCATGATCCCCAACAAGCAGTAACCCTCTCCTGCAGAGATCAATATAGGAGGCACTGGTGTGGGAAGAGAGGAAGGATTAACTTTCCTTCCTTAATGCTGTTGGTTTAAACTTCACAGCCATTGTGTATGAGAGTCTCCAGGACATGATTCAGAAGTGAAGCCTTCTCCAAACCCATATAACAAAGCTCGTGTGAGGACACGTGTTCAGACAGCTACAGACCCCAGCCCAGAGACAACAAAACTCAGCAATGGTTTCCCCTGTGCACTGGGTGAGCTCTGCATATTTGCTCTGCTATGACGTCTCTCCAGTCAAAATTTACCAAGCGTGTTCCATCACACCTTCCAGTCATGCTTTACAGTATTGATTTTTTTATATCATTGGTGGTGATTTGGAATGTAACCATTCAGTTCAACAGGATGAAAGTACTACAAAAAGCACACACAACAAAATGCAATTTCTTTAAAGAATAAAATAGAAGAATGAAAGTTACTGGACAATACGTAAGCACAAAAGATAAGAGAGTGACTCCTTTGCTCAACATTGGCATTCATTAAAGAACATTCAGGTTCTATAACTGAGCACTCTGTTTCTCTTTCCTGTTCATTTAAAATGCACTGCTGAATGACCAGGCATTTCAAGTGATAGGGTACACACCAAAGTATAAAAAATGAGGGGAAAACAGTCAGACTCTGATGCCAGGAAATAAGCCATAAACGCTGAGATTTTCAAACTAATTAAGCCTTAAATATCCAGGTTTTTCATCTAACTGGTTCTGCAAAGGTACCACTACAATGCACTCCAAAAATGTCAGAGGATTTACTTCTTGCTCATTTTCCTACTGACAAGGTAGTCTTTTTAAGGTAACCAAAAGTAAGAGTGCTGCTGTTGCCACTGCCTTCTAGGGGAAGAAATCAACAGATAAATATTGACAATATAAGAAACAGAAAACAGTGAAGGACACGTGGCTTCCCGTTTAAGAAAGAATACAGGAAAACCAATTCAGCATGGTTTGGCAGGTTTGAGACCATCTCCTTTCCCTGCCCTTCCGTACCTTCCAAATTAGCCAGCCTCAGTTTTCCACTGCAATTCCAATCTGCCAGGGGTTGAGTACAGAGCTGGGAAAAGGTCACAGCAAAGAAACATCTCCTGGTTGTTTCACTGAGCCATGACAGAACCCAACTGTTATTTCTCCCAGTCTCTCTTAAAGTAGAAATTATTGCTATCACTTCACTGGTATTCATCCAGTTTTGCTTTCAGGAATACTTTTGCAAATACAACAATGAAACCCTGTTTTCTTCAGATGCTTACTGAGAAAAACAAAAGCATTTGATTTGACATCTCCTTTTCTGTCCATCTTGAACAATGACTTTGAATTAACAACTTTTTAGAAGGGAGAAGGTACCCGGTGCAGCTGCTGAGAATTTCTCATCTGCTCTTCCCATCCATTTTCAAGGATCTCTCATGACAAAACTTCAACATGATTTTTTAGTGCTACATGAACTCCTACAGCTTATAGTGCAGTGGCTTCTGAAACACACCACATCTTCACCTTCAAAAGCTTACGTAAGAATCAAATATCCTCCTTGGCTCAACCCTGGGCTGTTCTCCTGCAGACCTCAGGAGAGGTCTTGTTACTTCATCAAAGATGAAATGCTTCCATCCCACCTGGCTTCTGAAAGAAACCAGCTCTGGAACCTATATATAGGCCTAGGTCCCTTAGATCTTATTGCTGAAGCACACACACAACCCCACATTACTCCTTTTATTTTTCATGTCTACAAGAGGAGTGATATTTTTATTTTGACAGAGCTCTGAATTCCAAGGGTTTAAGACTCGTTGCTGCCTCTTCTGTGCTGACAGATTAAAACATAGTTCCCAAGGCACTCACTTCCTACACAAGGAGCAACCCACAAAGTACCAAGGTCTGGGGTAACTGGGTTTTCATTAACTAAAACAAAACCATGCATGGGAGCTGATCAGGTTCAAAGCAGCCACAGCACTGGAACACCACTGACTGAGGCTGAACCCAAGAGATTCCTAATGCTCCTGGTGGGTGGAGAGAACAGGCAGCAGGAAATCAAAGAGGAAAA
>VYXB01002807.1:22971-101384 GCA_013397135.1 Pachyramphus minor
GGCCCGGCCCCGCTCCGCCCCCGCGGTGACGCGAAATGGCGGCGGTGCCGCCCCGCCGCGCGCAGGGGGTCACGCGGGGCCCGCGGCAAAATGGCCTCTGAGCAAACGGGGAAACACGTGCAAAAATACATAAATTGCGCAAATAATTACATCCCGCTTAGGATCGGAAGGTGTCGCTGCCCGTGGGTGGGACTAAACGAGGAGTTGGACGCGATGATGCTGCGGGCTCCCTCCCAACTCAGGCTATTCTGTAATTCTGTGATCTTTAAGCTCTCTGCCTACCCAATCCATTCTTGTGATCCTGTGATTCTGTGACATTAATTTGCTTTAATTGTTAAAGTATTAACCAGCAGCAACAACAAAAAGTTACCTTTTCAATCTGTAATATTTGTTTTCGAAAAATACAGTTCAGGTTGTTCTAAACATGTATAGGAAAAGTTGATCTATATGCATGGGGGGAGGGGGGGGCGGAATCAAGCTTGCCAGGGATAAAAAGACTTAATTGTAGCCAAACACTCACAGGTGTCGTACCTCGAGCTCATCTGATCTGTCCACTTCTGTCCACACAGGCATCATTTCTAAGATCCCTTAAAAATCCAGCTTTTCCCCCAAAAAGCTTACAGTCTAAATAACATTGATTTTTCTTAGAAGACATTTAGAGGACTACAAGAAGGAGAATAATCCACCTAGATTCAACTATCCCATCGGCAAATAAAATTGTGCAGAATTCATTTTTAAGAATTCTCCATCAAATTAAGAGGTAGACGAGACTCTTGAGGCAGTGGTGTTTGAATCTGGACACAGAGAAAGATCCATCCCAGCAGGGACTCTGGAAGACAGAGCAAATGCTGGCTCTGCAGGAGGCAAAGCAGGTCAAGGGCTGTGAATGCCCCCCATCTCAAATGCTAAGAGAGAGCAACTTGTCATCACAACATATATATTGGCCTTGCCCCTTCTTTATTGGGGCCAACTTCCAGCAAAAGATAAAATTTGGGCTCTGGAAAAAGTTACTTTACAGTAAAGAGCAATTCCCATGGCACGTTCTATTTCCGGCGTAAATATTAGTTTTCCGACTCTTATTTGTGGTCTGTGTTAAATTAAGTACCACTTGGGCCACAGAGCTTTGAAGCTGTAGACCAAATGCTTTTATTTTTGCCCTAGCATTTAATAAGATCCAGTGAAATCGGTTGATGCACGCAGAGAAATGGTTTTGATTAGCCTTTGTTGTTGAGCAGTGAGCCCCTACCATCATGCCAGTCCTCAGCTTCACGCTTACAGTGGGCAAAACACAGTCCTTTGTCAGGAATTCTGTATTAAGACAAGGATGGGCAGATCTGAGAGGAGGTAGCACCATCTCTTTAAGCGCCAGAGGTGGAACACATACCACCTTCTAAGTTTTTTGGGTGTTTTCAGTAGCAATGAAGAATCCGTATGAAATGGATGCTGCAGGCTGTCTTAAACCCCAGAATAGCTATTGCGGTCCAAAGAGAGTTCAGAGATTATTTGGCTTCAGATGAGATGTTACACGTGTGTCTGAGGACCATAAAAGAGCGGTTGCATTTGATGCTGGGGTGTGCGTGTCGCCCCTTTGTTATGTAAAATCAGAAATAAATTTAATTCTTCATCCGAAATAAATCTCTCCATCTGGAAAGCAAGGCTGAAAGGCCTTGGAGGAGATGTTCAAAGCACCTTTGTCGTGGAAACAAATGGAGTCTCCCAAGAAGTAAGCACGGATGAAATGCTGTCTGCTGCACAGCTGTTGCTTGAGAAATTTAATTCACCTGCTGTCCAGCCTTGTTTCTTGAGAGGTCTGATAAAGACACTATTTGAGAGGTGGGAATACTTTCTGAAATTATATGTTCTTCCCAGAAAATGAAAATAAATATCCCTACTAAGAAGCAGAAATAGCCAAAAAGCTCCTCACCACCTGATTGCTATCAGGCAGTAAAAAGGCATGTGCTTGAATATTTTCGAGGAACTCACAAGTTATGTATTCTTCCCTAATAGATGTGTCAAGCCTGGCCCCTTGTGAATTGATGAGCAAAGGGAAATGCCCCCAGGGAGTCCTGTGTTGCTCAGCCCTGCTCCCGTTTGTCAGCAGTGCTGGACCTTATCAATGCTGAGACATTTGCTAAAGGGAGAAGACAAGGGCTGAAAGAGTGAAGAACAAGAAAAACCAATATAGTGACTCAGAGTATCTCCTGTTTTGAGTTACTGCTGGTGACTGGAAGTGGAGAATTGCAGCTGTGATCCTGACCGTGCTCCCCACTGTGACGGAGGGATGTGACTGCAGCTCTGTCCGCAGCCTGACATCTAGTGGAGGGAAAACAGTGGGCAGCACAACTCAGCCTGGAACCAACCACCTGGCTGCAAACTCCATTTGTCCACTGCAGGTGTGACTTCACGGAATTTATGAACTCCATCTGTGAAATATAAGATAATGAGGTAATCTAGTCATCTTTATTGTACACTCAGATCACAGGAGATGGGTCCCTCCCAACTCAGGATAATCACAAGGATTCTGAATCACAATAACCCAAAACTGTAGAAGGTTTTCGCTACCTACAAGACTTGTTCAGCAGATAAGCTTTGTAAGATGAGTGCAACGGGCCTGGGACTGTTATCTTCATGTTAGGAAACAAATACCTATGAAGTTTGCTTTTTCATCATTTCTGAAAGCCAGTCTTATGTCACCTCAAGGAATAATATTTGGGAAGATGATGTTGGTAACTAGAAGTTGCCACATAAATTATTTATTGTCTTTAAGGACAAAATATACCCAGTTGTTAGATAGATACAGATCTGAGAAATAAAGGGTTAAACTTCAATTCTGCAGAATCTCTTTCTTTAGGTCTCTGTTAATTTTTGCAGCTGTAAGAAAAGTTTGTGAGACAAGGGTGTTGAAAATTGTGAGCATTCATTTTAATATAATCCTACAAAGCTCATGAAGGTCTAGTTAAAAATCTCAGAACTCATTTTCTTAGAATTGTCCTATGCCAGCTTAATATTCCTTTGAAAGACACATGCAACCCAAGCTTGAAAAAAAGGAAGAAATATTGCTATTAAAATAACATCTCTAGAAGGTTTCAAAAGGTTCATGGATATGGGGATATTTTATTGCCCTTTAATTTGAAAACCTTAATGCACTGAAGAAATACCCGATGAAACGTTCCTGTCATACCTGTGGACCTGAAAAAAAGGAAAATTGTGTTTCTTTTAAACCAGTATGTAAAGTCTGGCCACAAAAAAAAAAATCACTTAATTATGTATCTGAAGAAAACTTTTATCCATTCCTTTTTGATATGATTTTTCCCCCCAAGATCATGTCAATAGACTGAAGTTATAGATTATTAATTCTTTTAAACCAACACCTTCACTCTCTTAATCAGCCACAAATATAAATGAAATTACATACTTTCTTCCTGCATTTGCTGATTATAAGATTCAGCCTCTGCAGAAGTCATTATTTGTATTTATATGACAGGCTTCTAAATTTAAAAATCCCACACTCTTTAATGAGTAGGAGTGCTTTGAAGCTATAAATATCCCAGCTCCCCGGGAGATAAAAGCAGATTTTGAAGGAGGGGGTTGCCCGTCTGTTCACCTGTGCAATGTCCTCCTAAAGCCCCAAACCATCCCAGCACAACCCGCCCCGTGTCTCCTCTGTGTGCCACACGTCACCCCCCTGCCAGATCTCAGCTACGTGGGCTGCATCAGCTCCCCCAGAACTCACCAGTCTGGGTGTGCCTCGTACCTCGGGAGCACAGCAGGCAGCTACTACTATAAATTAATAATTAAAATATTAACTGGTAATGCCCTGCAAACACAGACATGTTCAAGACACTGCCAGGGAACGGCAAGCCTGCCTTTTGATCTGAGCAAGTGCCAATATTCACAGAATACAAATACTGCTTGCACTGGACAGGGAAATCAGGAGAAAACCCAGGGGTGAGTCAGAGGGGGAGCCTCTGACTGGAACTTTGGCAGGAACTGGGTCTGGGATCGGACTTCTCTCTTCCCCTTTCTCCTTGCCCATGATTTTTGTTACCCAGGACTCAGCACTGTCATGTTGAGTGAGACAAATGTGGAGTCACTTGACAAATCAAAAGCAGGTAATAGAGTCAGTTTTTTCTAGCAGAAGACAAAGCTTTGTAGGACCATTGTGTTAGACAGAGAGTCTGAGCACGGTGTGCACCTTCATTCCTGAAGCAAGGAGTGCCTCTGCCGAGGAATCTGTTATAAATCACATTTTTAGTGAGACTGGCAGAGCCGCATAACTCTGGCCTCAGGGAATCTGTCTAATTTGTCAGCTAAAATTCAGCCTCCCGATAGAGAACTAGTCCATTCATGCTCCATGAAGGCTAATTACCCATGGAAGGAATCTGCTCAGGGAGCTGTCAGCAGTGATGTGGTGTGGCACCATCCCCTGGCTGGGAGCTTCCCAGGGAAGGTGGGCAGAGCTCCTGCTCCTCCTGTGCTGAGCCTCAGCTGTGCGGCCGTTCTGCCCATCGCTCCTGCACACCTACACTGTCAGTGGGATGTCCTGAGACTGGTGTCCCAGTGGGAGGGCTTTGCAGGGAAAGCCCTTGCTCCCAGCAGCAAGCTGCCCTCCGTGCCTGGAAGCGACAGGATTGTCTAAAAGACGCAGGAATTGCAAGAAAAGGGGTGTTTGGTCAGAGCATCGGCACGGTTGCAGAAGCCAGGGGGGTTCTTAAGCACCCATCTCCTTCAGCCCTGCAAAGGAAGCTGCTTACAAACTCACTGTCCCTTATGTGTCTGGGCAGAAGGGACACAAAGAGTATACAGCAAATAGGAGCCTCCAAAAATAATCCTGGGAAGAAAAACTCTTTAAATTCTTAGGAACTTGTTTTTCATAATCATTCATGTGCATTCTGAACTGCAAAAACTCCAGCATTGAATAAATTGCCACAAATTTAACATTTCCTATTTCAGAGGAGAACTGAGTTTCTTCACTGGA
Organism: Pachyramphus minor; assembly: GCA_013397135.1. NCBI lineage: Eukaryota > Metazoa > Chordata > Aves > Passeriformes > Tyrannidae > Pachyramphus > Pachyramphus minor. Next base: position 27,950 of record VYXB01002807.1, read on the forward strand.
CTTCAGAGGGTGCTGAGTGCAAGTTTGCAAGAAACTGAGGAGTCTTGGGATGATTATCAACCTTGAAATAATGCCCTTGTTTAAGTTTCTTGATGTACCAAGGCCCCTCTGTCCTGTTTGACTCCATCAAGTTTGTGTGTTTGTTCTATTAGATGGCATCAATAACCAGTCTGTTCTCAGAGTGCTGTGTAGAAAAGGGGGCATAATTGTCTGAAAAGAGGCCTGCTAAGTGTTTGCTTTTAAATCAAAGAACACTTTTGAAATATTAAATAAAGAGGGACTACAATATATAAGTCACTCCAACCCATCTCAAAAATTCTGATGCACATTAATGATTTACTTTGGGCTCATATATCTATTTGCTTTTGCATTTAAAACACTGCATTGTTACCTTGGTAACCCCAATATCTCACACAATTTAGCTTATTCGCCATCTAAAGTACACCCTCTTGAGGAAATTCATACAGGTTGTCATGAGAGCACTTTTCCCTTTCCCCCCCTTTGTTTGTAAAGGAAGAAATAATGACTGGTTTTGGCATGAATGGGCCACTTTTGTCTTTTCTTCCTCCCCTCTCCCATCCCATTAATGACCGCTGAGTTTTCAGCCTGTGTTCACTGTTCAACAATGATCCCGGTCTTAAATGAGTTGGGTGGCTCTACTCCCAGGCTGATATGCTGCAGAGGCCTTTTCTAAGGAATTCCTCTCCTTATTTGGGAGGATACCTTCATTCTCAACAGTCTGTCCTCTCACAGACATTCCTCCACACAAGAGCAGGAGGTGGGGGCTGCGGGAACACAGGGCAGGGAGAGTGAGAGGGCAGGTGGGATAACTGGCATTGCCACCTTCCCACAAAGCCTGACAGGGCAGGTGATTCTGGGGAGGGAAGTCAGAGCTGGAAAGGAAGATAAACTTTGCTGTTTGTGCTGTGACACAGCCCAGAGCTACAGCAAACCCAAACTAGACCCCAAGCCAGCCCCAGTCAGCTCCTGAACCAGAAAAGGCCATCCCCATCCCTCCTGCCCCCTCCTGGCACAGGGCACCGTGGCGCTGCCACACCTGCGTGGGCACAGGCCAGGAGGATGCCAGTCAGTGGAGAGCTCTGGAGAATTACATCCCAAGGAAAACATGCCTGAGAAGGGATGTATGGAGGAGTCCAACCCCTGAGCAGGGACAGCACAGCCACACACTCTGCCACTGCCTCTGTTAATGCAAAAACAGCAACAACCTTGTATCCCAACCTGTGGGCTACAGCACAAACCAATGTTTGTCCCAGATGCTGATTTTTATAATTAAGGAGATTTACTCAGACTGGCACAGAAGAAATGAAAGAGGTAAATGCAAGCTTAAAGCTACAGAAAAGTTTCAAAGCTTGTTACTCAACATTATTTACTTGCTGTGTAATCTCTTCTCATCACTCATTGACCTCTGGCAAACAAAGCTCTGAGCTGACAGTAGCTTCCAACTTTTCTTCCTCAAGCCTTGATTCTTAAAAATACCTTCTTTTTAAAGTTATATTTCAACTTCTACAGACACTCTGTCCAAAAATCTCTCTTAAAAGCACCGTCCTACCTGTCTTTTGCATTTAAGAAACTCGCAGAGGACTTCACAGTAAGCCAGGAGGGGAGATTATTTTTTCTTAACAAGAGTAAAGGAGAAAAAATTCTAAAGGAAGATAAGCCAACCTGCTTATAGAAAGGAAAAAACCCTCTTTTCTTGTTTATCTTGGTTTTTTTTCTCGTTTTTTTTTCTCTTTGATTTATAAAAACATCTTGTTAATCCCTGCAGGGTTTCTGAGAGGAAAAACTTCTGAGATCCTTACATGGCAATAGAAGTTAGATACATGTGAAGAAGATAAGATTGACTGATTTAATGATTAAACAAAATGAGGAGGTATAAATGACTGAAGAATCTATCAGGAAAACATATTAACTGCAGTTTCCTGATCTGTCTACCTTTGCATTCTTAATAATTCACTTGGAGGAGATGCTGAGGTGAGTGTCTCAGCTCTTCCTAACCTTAAACATACAGAGGTTTTATCCATTTCACCCACAGGAAAACCCCATCACACTGTATCCAGTTTGTTACAGTTAATAAATCTGTCTCAATACTGATGAAAGTATTTTGGATTATGTCATCTTTATACATTTTTAAAATTTAGATGAAATAAAGTGTTTTTCAGATTTTTTTTTTACAAAAACAGTAACACTTCTTTTCTTTCTAGGCCAGATTATTCTCTGAAATTGTCCCGGTTTGGAAGTGAGGATAAAAGAAGTTTATGAGCATTTGGAAGGAGGAAAGAAAAGTCTATGAAGAGATTTGCAGCATTGGGATAAAACGAGAGTAAATACCCTAATCTGGCTAGGAATGATAACACACAACTACTTTTATAACCACCAAACTAAATGCCAGGAACACAGCCTTAAGGAATACTGTGAAAAAAGTACTGACTGAATTTGCTGGTTTAGCGACAAAAATAACAGAATTAATTAGTCAAATGAGCCTAGTGAGCTCAAGTGACAGTATTTTTTCCTGTCACACAGAAAGGGAGGGTATTTTACATCTCCAGAAGATGAACAACCTTCTGCTGAGCACAGATGGAATGTTAATGGCTTTGAAAATGAAAGTTACTTGGGCATCCAGAAGTTCCCACTGACCTCAAACAGGGATGGCTAAATCAGACATGATTCACCACCTTATGGTTCTACCTTTGCTGAGGGAGGGACATCCATGAAAATTCTGGAAACTGAGACCCAGGCTATTTTTGTTTCTGGTGTCATTTGTGCTGTGCTCATTCTAGGGGTAAACCCTAAAATTTTACAATAAATTCAGACTGATATAAGAGCAGATGAAATTTGTGTGGGTAGAGCAGCCTCTCCTCTGTGTTCTGGCTGGGAACATGCTCAGTTACAAGGGCCACTTTATCTTCTCCTCCATGAAAGCTCAGCTGTGTTGCCTTGCAGATTACTGGCAAAGAAAGGCAAAGCACCGTTCCTGTGTGACACTTCCATGTTCCTCCCCTCACACCCCTGCAAAAGCCACCCCACAAAACCTGCTCCTGCAGCCCTGTGGAGTGGTCTCATGTACCTGCCAGGGGTGGGGAGAGGTGGGAGAGGAAGCTGTGGCTGAGGTGACGAAGAAGAAGCTTGGAGGGAGTTCTCCTCTTGCCTTATCAGTGTGTGAGCAGAGGGCTGGGGGGAGAAGGTTGTTCCTGGCTGTAGTGCACATTTCCCCAGCTCAGCTGGAGTACTCGTGCTTGTGGTTCATCCTCACAAATGCCATGTCAGGCCCTGGGCCAACACAAACACCAAGTCTGTCTTCAATATATGCAGTGAAAAAAAACCAGTTCCAGCTCTCTCCAGATTAGAGTGTTTGCAGCCAGGGGGAGGAAACGAGGAGGGCTCTGGATGTTCCAGCCGGGCAGTGCTGATCTCTGCACTCAATAGGTCCTGTGGTGGAGAGCTCAGCTCTTTCCCCTAAGCTGGCATGCTTTAGAGGGGATTATCAGACAAATAAAAAGGTGTTCAAACACTCCAGGAGAAGATTTTGAAGGAGCACATCTTAATTCAGTAGGAGAGCCTTGACAGGAGTGCCAGCACACCCTGTGATCCAAGGGAGATACAGGTGCTTTGAGCCCCATGCCAGTGGGAACCCTCCAGTTTTCCTTCCTGATAAACACATGTTAACAAGACACAACATCTTTGATGATATTTGTTTGTTTTCTCTTTGAAATATCCCCATGTTGTAAAAGTCTGCAAACCCACCACCTCCACTCTCAGGTGTTGGTAAAAACATTCAAGCCCGACATTTAAACAGGCTGAGACCTTGAAGTCTTTTTCATTCTCTTGTGCCTGGAGGGCCAGTCATGCATGAAGTAGAAATAGCATGAATAACAAAAAAATTAAACCAAGCAAGGACTTTGCAAGAAAGGCAGCAACTGAAATACATCCTGTTTGATCACAGCTGAAGATACAAAGGAAAAAAAAAAAAAGGAGAAAGGTAACTTTGCTTGCAGGTGTTTGGTCACTAAAAGCGAAATAAAAACAAAAGATATAATAAATTAATAAATTATTCATGGAAATTAGGTTGCCAAGCATAAATCCATGCACTTTTCACTGAGAATAAAGATCCCAGCCTGGTTTCCTGGCCTGGATCCAGATAAGGTAATTACATTGTGCCTACTCCAATTTCCCCTTCACTTCAGCCTGATATATTTGTCTTCCTCTCTGAAAACTGTTGTCTAACAAATCTAAAAGCTGCCACTTTCCTTTCAAGGGTGGGAGGCTTTGGGGTTTGCTACAGGACTCTTTATACCTCTGCCCAACTAGGCTTCATATTTAGCCTGATAGCACTAAAAAAACAGAGCTCAGGCCACAGCACTGCTAAGTGCTAAGATCTCTAACATTTCCATACAATTATATATCTTACTGCCCTTGAGTGAAAACTTTTAGCTGTGCCAAACCCCACCCAGTTCAGCCCAGCCTCCAACAGGTGCTACAGGTTTGTAGCATGAGTTAGGAAGCAAATTCCAGTCGGGCCTCCCTCTGCAGATACAGACATTGCATCCTAATGCTTCCCCATGGGCTGGGGATTATCCACATGGGACTTGGAGTTTTGAAGAAGCTCACAAACACTTCACAAGCACTGAAAGCTGTTCCTGCAGCTCCACCTTTTGGGAGATGCTTATTCCTTTACTAGAGAGGGACTTGACCTTCTTGTGTTTGTGGCTGACATTAATCCCTAAAATAAAAAGAATAAAGCACCTTGGAGGTTTTGAAGATGCACTGATTCATCCTGAAAGCTCTATAATGTGTTAGGCTGGAGATACTTTCATTCTGAATAGTTTCTGGAGGCTGCCCAGTATCAGCAAGGACCCTGATTTATATCCATACTTATCATCACCATCAAAATCTTTTCTGTCGTGCTTTCTGCTCAAGATTTACTTGGAATCCTTGTGCCAGATTAGGATGTGCTCAAAGTAGACCATGTCAAATATGACAGCATCTGGTCCACATGGAATTCAATATTATTCTTGTATGTTTGAGACGGATTTGTTTTCTAATGCTCCAGTTGCAGCCTGGAGCCTTCATGCAGTGAAGTATCGAGTACCCTCAGCACAGCTGGGTCATTTCTGTGCTCCAGTGGGAAGCCAAATTATCCTGCCCCTTTTTGAGAGTCCAACACAGCAGGAGCAGGTGCTACCCTGTACTGGGGGTCTGAAGACACTTGAAACATGCAAAAAGCAACCTGCATGCCATGAACTTCCAAAACACCTGGGGCTGGACTCCAGCACTAGTTCATCTCTGCTGGAAAAAGCAGGGCTGTGTTGCAGACTGAAGGGACTGCTCCAGAGCCCACCAGAAGTTCGGACACACATGCATTCCACTGGGACCTGAACCAGGTCTGAGGTGGGTTTTAAGATGAAAAGACGTTGTGGCAGCCAAGAGTGACCTTTAGGAGAAGAGAATAGAATCTCCCCAGGAAAAATATCCTCACTTGTTGGTTCCAGAACCTGGGGGGACGAGTGAAAAAACTAATAACTCTCAGATCAACAAAAAATCCTTTTTACCCCTTTTCACTCTTCCACCGTGGATTAAATTGCTTTGATGAATATCAGACACATATTTGCCTTTCATCACTTTTCATGTTCTAAGCCTTGCCCCCAGACTCAGCATCTCTGTTTCAGACTACTAAATATTGTATGTGCACAGGAGCAATTTGGTGTATATAATGATAGGCATGATTGTTAAATTGGTTTCCAGTGTCTTCCAGGCTGTGTCCCTGCAGAATTGCAATTAAACACTTGACAAACCACAAGGCTATGCTAATCCCACTTCAAAAATCTCTGCTGGCAAGGATGGCAGTCTGCCTTCCTTCTCCACTGAAAGACAGGGAGACCCAGCATTACTCAGGCTCTTCTTAAAAATACTCTTCTCCCCCTTTGGTGGTTCGTGTTTCAGCTGTAACATTCTGCCTGAGTTGGCCATTGCTGTGTAACAATCTCCTCTTTGTTCAGCCCTGCTACCTCATTTCTCTCTATTAGCCTTTAATCCCTGTCAGGGTTTCACCTTTGCAACGATGAGGTCACAGCTCATGTTGATTGGGAAAGGAAATCCTGATGATTGTTGCTGACAGAAAGCTGATAATGCTGGTTCAGGCAGCAATAAATTCTCAGTCTCTAAATGAAGACTAATCTTTGAGCCAGAAATCACCTCTTTCAGTAGTTTTTTTGGGCCTCATTCACAAATATTTTCCCATGCTCAAGCTGCCTGACCTTTGGAGCATTCAATGCACCTATGTTATTGTGCAGAACTGTTTTTCAGGGATCCAAATAAGAAGCCATCTATCAGTGAGAGGCAGGTGAAATTAGGAAATAAATCAGTGGTGTTCTCCTCAGTGGGAATGCAGCACTCTGTAGCCTCTGCAGCCCTAAATTTCAAACTGCTCTGTGCTGCTGAGCCATTCTGTCCTGTCAGCATTTTTATTTCTTCAAATGACTGGTGTTGGCAGGACCAGTTATTATTTTTGTTTTTTCGGGACAGAAATACACCATGCAGAGAGATGAGGTGAGTGGGAGGCATTTGTGCTGTTAAACTCATATTGCTGTCCTGATGGGTGGTTCAATAAAGACAGTTCTTGAATCACCCTGAGCAATGCAGATGCTCCTTTCACAACATCAGAAATGCTGCCTTCCGTGCAGTTCACCACCTTAAATCAAGTGTGCCCATTCTCTCTGCATCAGCCATGACCTGCTAACCCCTTGCACCTCCTGCATGGACACAGCAGGACACTTACCAGGAGAGAAGTTCACCAACAGCTGGACAAGCAGAACTTCATTTGAAATCCAATAATTCAAATAATTGACAATACTGTCAAAAACTTATCTTCTGCACATTGTATTGTCCTATTCTTTCTGTTCCTCATGCTGTTCCCCAAAACAGATGTTCCCTCAACACACTGCAATCTAATCTACCCCCATGTCTTATCTACCTGCCAGAGCCCCCGTGCTCCCCAGGGCAGCTGCTCTGTGCCCTGATTCACTCCTGGGCAGCCGAATCCAGGCTCAGTCCTCCAAGAAATGAGAGGCTGGGGCTTGAAGCCTCCAGCTCCCTCCCTGCCAGCCCAGCCTGCCTATTGTTTCTGTCTCTCAGCAGGCTGTACTCACCCCTTTGATCAAAATAACTCTGGTCTGAATGCAGATTTGAACTTTACAAATTGGGTTTCCCCCAGCTAACAAAGTGGGCATTTACTCCCTTTCCTGCCTGCAGTAACACAACTCCCTGCTCCAGCACAGCTGGGAGCACTTTAGTCGAGCAATCCCTATGTAATCTCTTATAATTTTTTTCTTCCTTCCACAGTGTGCTGGTCTTTCCAATGGCAGAAATCCACTATTACTTGGCCATAATTCTCCCTGAATACAGGCTCCAGCAGAGCTCCTGAGGGGAGCAATTCAGGTACCTGACCACAGATGTGCAGTGCTGCCGTAGGTGATTTGGGCTGCCAAGATACCCACGCCGTGCTGGCAGAGGGGATGTAGGAGTGGTGGAAGAAACACTTTTCTGGAGGGGCAGCCAGAGCCCAGGGGGGCTGTAAGGGATTTCTGACAAGATCTCAGTTGGTTTCAGACACCTGAGCCTGTCCAGCACCGTGCCATGGGAGGGGCAGATGCTCCTGTGCTCACCAGCAGCACGGATGGGCAAGTTTATACCACACATTATCAAGACTCAGAAATGGATTGTTGCATGATGCACAGAAACCAGTTTATCAGTGTTTATCCTGGTATTCCAGTATAACCTTTATATGGGTTATAACCTTTGCAAGGATAAATCTCAGTATGTTTATATTCTTATCCTTATGCCTACAGGTAACTACTTTATGTATCTAATGCATGTCTGCATCTGTCTGCATGTATCAGATTTTCCAATCCTTCTGTCAAATGAATCTACTGCCCTGTGGGTTAAACTCCTCAGAGGAGAAAGGGAAGCTTTGTTCCTTGAATTGCTTTGACTTTAGGATTCTTTCCTATCTTGGTTTAGAGAAAACTCTGCTGTCAGCTATACTTTGTGTGGAAGATAAACTTCTCATTAGAGAAATTTGGCTGGACCAAGACTCCTGAAGATACCTCACATCCCCAGCCTCTTCACACATCCACATCCTGCTCTGCTGGGGCAGCTCAGGAGCCCAGGAGCAGCAGCAAACACCAGGGCTGTGGGGCAGACCAAGGTCCAGCTCTGTCTCAGGCCACAGAACTTGAGCAGATCCCTGGGAAAGGCTCAGGTAAACTCGGCCCAGGGCAGTGCTGTCCCTGAACACAGAGCCAAGGAGCCAGGGTGCTGACAGCGTGTGTGACAGGGGAGCGGGCAGGAGCACCTCCCAGATGAGATCTACTGAGCACAAACCCAAGGTGGAGAGCCTGCAAGTCCTTCATCAGTGACCTTCTTCCACTGTTTAACAAGTGACTGCTGGCTCTGCTGTGTAGGTCCTGTATATTTATTTGAATCATATTGCCTTGGAATCTTATCAAATATCAGCATTTCTGTTCCTCAGTCCCAGCTGAGGGGTGAATACCACTGTCCACTTGCTGCAAGTTTCACATACATAATCTCTGGTTTAAATTGAAGGGTGGGCATAGGAAAAGCACAACATTACTTCCTAGTAACTCCAATATGTTTTATTTTCATGTTCTAGTCAGGGAAGGATGGCATTTAAAGAAATTACTTCTGTAAATACCATAGCACATACTTTCTTTTTTGTTATACAGCCAAATTTTGAGGAGATTAAGGACTAGATAATAAAAAGCATTGACATATCTAAATACCACAGATAGCTAATCTCTCTTGACTCTTATGACAATGTCAGTAGGCATTTCTAGATTTCATGTGGAAAATAGTTTCAGATTCACAGAGCCTATCAAATATTTGCTGGGTTCCTCCCCATCAACAGTTTCATTTTTGGTAAATAAAAAATAAGTTTAATGTGTTATGAGGGATCTAAGTCATCAAGCATTGTAGAAGGATTGAAAACAAATGAGAGGATGGGGAGAGAGACAGCAAAAGATGCCAAGTCATTAGTGAAATTATCAAGTCAAAACTAATGGCAGTGCTCCATGGATTCCAGGAAAGCAAATTCAGGCCATGAACCACAAGTGGAAGAGAACGAAAATGTATTCTCTGGACAAGCCAGAATGCAGTGTAACTTCAGGGGTGGATGCTACGCAGTTATTTCAGCGCGTTGCATTTCTGAGGCAGAGCCAGGGCTGCACTTACCCGAGTGCTCCTTATGTGAGTGTGAGTTCAGTGCCATGGAACATTTACCAGCTGAGAACTGAGCAGGGCTTGATCCCCAGACCCCACCTCAGCTGACCCCCATGCCCATTCAGAGTCCTCAGCCCCTGCCTAGGTAAGCCTGTCTCTAGCTCTGGTTTAGCTCCTCTCTAACCCTGTCTCAGTAAGCAGTTCTGCAGATCTGGGAAATCTTGTGGGTTTAGGGGGAGAAAAAAGCATCTCATTTTGCAAATGCTCTTCAATGAGAGCAATCTTTTAGCCACCCACACCCATCAGGTAACTGTGCTTGGCCAGACACCAAAACCAAAGTCAGGCCTGAGCCGCCAGTGATTCCAGTGTAACCTTTTCCTGGGAGGGGCTCAGGGAAGCCCACGTGTTCTCAGACTGCATTAACACCCACTTGGAAGCTTTGCTGCCTCTTTCTCCCATTTCACCCACATAACCACCTTTTCTGCTCTCTGTCTGACAGGGGGCCAGCAGCTCCACAAACCCAGTGGCTTATGGGGGCAGAACATCTCATTGCTCTTTGACTGACAGTCACTGGCATCCAAAATACTCTTTCCATGTTCCCAGCTGTTCCCCATCTGAGAAAATTAAGGAGGGGGAGGTGGATTAAGAGGTCAGGTATGACTCTTGCTCAGGGTAAAAATGATTTATAGTCATAAACCTTCAGAGAGCTCAGCAGCCACAGGTACATGAGCTGGAAAGAATGGAGCTGTTTGCACGAGTTGAAGAAACATCATTGAAATCAGTCTCACACATAATTCAAGACAAAATGAAACTCACTGTTACTAAAGAAAGCAAAGTTTACATGATTTGTTAACTGATGGAATCTGATTAAAAAAATAAACTATGAGATTAAGTGGCTGCAAAACAGGTCCCTAATCCATAAGACATGAAGTGCATCATAAGCTGAAGGCTACAGAGTCCATTTTTCCTCCTGCTCTGTATAATTGTTTTACAAACTACTGCTTTGTCCTCTCTTGATACCACGGATAACCTCATGCTTCCTGGTAGAGCTGGACAAATGCTCACAAGCTCAATAGGTACAAATGTACACAATTTTTCCACTTTGGAAGAGAAAAATTCCACTTTTTTGTAATTTCTAACTACTACCCAGCTGGCCACAGTTGAAGCACCATCTAGTACTTTCTGGTTAGCCTTAGTTATACACATATTTGTTATTTTCAAAACCTAAACTGTAGTTACAGAGTTATGATGGTATCCATTACCCTGGTGCTTTTTTATCATTGTTACGACTTCTGCCCAAAATGTTGGCAGTATTAGGACAATTCAGCAACATGTAATTTAACTTACCTCGCATCCAGAGCCCAGGGTGGTCCCTCTGATCAGGTCTGAGGTCACTGATGGGGCAGGTTCAGAGAAAGTTGTTCCTGCCTGTGCCAGGGTCAGCCTGATGAGGGAAACCCAAAAGCTTTTTTATCAGCTTTCCCCTATCACTGTGTGACCGGCACCAGATCTCCCTCATGGGAAAACCACACACAGCCAAACCAGAGCTCATCACCATCCTGGGAATCAACCTGCCAGCGTGGGTCTGTGAGCTCTGCCAGGCTGAGATACCTGTTCCCTGAGCTGTGATACACCAGCTGGGTTTATTCCTTTTCATTTACTGGTGTTTCACTTCAGTGGGGCCAGTGACTCCACTTCCATCCAAGCAGTACCAGAGCTGGGTGTAAGCATAAAGCAGCTGTGCTTTGCCCTCATGGGCCCTTAACCACCATCAGACCCCTCCCTGCACCTCTGCACTGTGTGACTTGGTCCCACTCGGGCTGTGACCTGCTGCTGCCCACAGGGACGAGCAGCCCCTGCAGCCCAGTGGCCACTGATGAGGCAGAAGGGAGTGAGCCACATCTCCTGGCTCCTGTGGCCCAGTGCCAGATATGGAGTTATGGAGCAGATGTTCAGTGAAGGTTCAGGGGGGCTGGATCATACACCCAGGGACCAGAACAGCATCAAACAGCCCAGATCCTCAGTCCTCACTTCTTGTCATTACCAAGCACTATTTCAGCATGAGATGGGGATACACCTCCGCTGGTTGCTCACAGTTGCCTACATGACCTTTACTTAATCTAGTTCAGCTATCAAGCTCATTTTCTTCCACCCCCTGCCACCTTCCACTAGACCACGTTGCTCCAAGCCCCATCCAACCTGGCCTTGGACACCGTGGGGAGTGAAAATATGGAGAGAGAGAAGAGAATCCAACAAAGGAAAGAGAGGGGAAAAAACCCGATGAAATAGGATAAGGTGAAAACAAAAAAAGGTCTCATTACAGAACAGATAGTGCATTCTTAGCCACAGCAGGAATGAGAAGTCTTTCATCAAGTCCATGGTTTGGAGGCCCAGAGGGTGTACTTTATGTCTCCCTTGTCTTGGAGCAGCAATTCCCACTTCCAGGCAGCCTCACACCTCCCGTGCTCACTGTGGGCAGGGGGAACCAGGCGTTGGGAAAGCAGTGATGTGGGAAGGGTTCTGGCATTCCCTGAGCCCTGCTCCTGTCAGACCAAAGGGGAATTGCAGGGAAGGGACATCCTCCCGGTCTGAAGGGAGCCCCTGTGGGATGAGCAGGAACTGAGGGCACAGAGGGCAGGCTGGAAGCCTCAGCTAAACTCGGGACACCAAGATATAAATCACATTCTGGCCCCCTTCTCTTTCCCTCTGGGAAATGGAATTCCTTAACCCATGGCTCGGCACATGCTGGCAAACCTGAAGGGGCTTCAGCCTTGGCCAAGACAGAACAATCAAGTGCTATTTTTAAGGGCGACTGACTGAAAACCTTTGGAATGAGCACCCCTGGGAGACCTCAGCTGTGATCTTTTAAAGAGCCAGCGAAATTCCTGGCTTAGGGAAAAGAAGGATTTTTTGATGTTGTTGTTGTTTCAGATATAATGCCTGTTCCATAAATCAAAAAGGAATATGTTTAATTAGTTATCATAGAATCACAGAATATCCTGAGCTGGAAGGACACACAGGGATCCCTGAAGTCCAGCTCCTGGCCCTGCACAGGCCACCCCAGCAATCCCACCCTGTCCCTGAGAGCTTTCTGAACGCTCCTTGAGCTCTGGGTGTTAAATGTACTAAAGGGCAAAAGGGAAGCAGCAGCCACAATTTTCCTATGCAGTGTGGATTAACACCACCACAAAATACAGAGAAGTCATGTGTCAGCATCCCTGTAAAGGCCTTTTCTGGAATACAAAACCCAAACTGTTGAAACCCTGTGAGGTCACTCACAGGCCTGTTCCTCAGAGCCCACGCTCCTGCCTGTGCCACAGCTGGCACCTGCTATTTCCTGCACCAACAACATCTACACAAACAGACCAAACCCATAAGTCCTTCTTTAAAATGGGAGCAGGATCACACTGACCTTCCAGCTCATCCCATTCCACCCCCTGCCATGGGCAGGGACACCTTCCACCATCCCAGGCTGCTCCAAGCCCTGTCCAACCTGGCCTTGGACACTCCCAGGGATGTGGACAGCTGCTGTGGGCACCCTGTGCCATGCCAGTAGTGGCTGAGGAGGACTGGTTTGAGTGGGGAATGTGTATACAAGGAATTTGCTTACGGGACCTGTATTGTACAATTTCCCTGGGAAGCAGAAACCAAGGCATACTTCGGAGTATTTCCCATCTGACTTCCTTTATTTCCTCATATCTTAACAAACATAACAAACTGAAACATGATGCTATTTCTTTTCTGTTCTGTAATGAAAAAAGATATGTTAATTTGATGTCCAGAAAATACATTAAACATTCATTTATTTGTGAGATTTTCATTATATTATTACATATGCCTTGGTTTGGTGCATAAGAAATGTACAGTTCAACATGCTAATTTTATTACCAATTTTAGAAAGGCATGGATTTTTATAACAGACAGGTGAAAGGTCTGAGTTTCCCATGTATGGTTGAGTACAGGTGAGACTGGAATTTAAGCAATATGCCTTATCCTTGTGACAGAGTGATTTCAAAGAGAGCTGCTTGTCTAATTAGAATCAAACATAATCTTACAATTAAAGTACAAAAAAGAAAGGGAGGTGTTTGGGGTTTTTTTAATATGTGCAATACCTTGTTAGTCTCCTACTAATTCCTTTTGCACTCCCTCTTGTACCTGCAGCTGAATGGCACTTCTTAAATATCCAGGCTGAACTTTTCAGGAATTCTTAGCAATTCTAAGAGCCTGTTCAGAGTTACCCTATGGGGGCCCAAACCTAAGTATTTAGTACTCTCTGACAATGTGAATCCCTTAAGGTAGATAATATTGATGTGAAATTATTAATCCTTACCCAACTGCTTCCATCCAGAGATAGCATATATTCATCCCAATGAACTCTGACATCTGTTTTGTTCCACAGCCTCAGTCACTCAGGTTATCTGGCCAAGGAGCAATAGCTGAGATCTGCCTAAACATTTAGAAAAGTTTCAAATTTCACTAGGCAGCCAAGCGTTTTTACACACTACTTCTTTATACAGACAAACTACATCAGGCTCACTTAATCCGCTCCACCCTATGTCTAACCAACATAATAGCTTGCTATCTGTCTTAAGCTACACACCAAATATTTAAAAACAAAACAAACAAAGAACACTATTGGGTTTTACAAACAAGTACATGACATAATAGCTTGTGGTAATGCTGCAGGCTGGAGCCCTGGGGTGCAGAGGCTCCCTCAGAACCAGTACTCGGACACGAAGATGTGGACGTTGACGATGTTCCGGTGGGACACCACCCCCCCCATCACGTAGTTCATCTCCAGCTTCAGGATGGCATGGAAGGGTCCAACAATGGGCCTCACCTGGCGAACTACACCTGTGGGGACAGGAACAGGTTGCTGGGATTAACAGGAGAATCAGCCAAGTCTGGATGAGACATGCTGCCCTTTGCGTTCAGTACAGCCCATGGAATGGCACCTTATCTATTGTGTCTCGCAAGAAAGCTGGAAAATGTGAATGAAATACAACTTTCATATCAAAATACTTTCAAGAGGATATAGAATTAGCACCAGAATTCTGCTAATGGCAGAAAACCCCCTATATATTCTGAAATTAGCAATATTTCTTTTACTTTTTATTCAGAGACATAAATTTGATAAGCAGGCTGCAACACTGCTTTTCCACAGGAGATTTCCCTGGATAAGCCAGCACACACATTGCCCCAAGGAGTCCATGAGCACACCTGGGGATGCCATACATCACTCCCTAGGCCTGGTGTTCCAGAGCAGGCAGCTCCCACCTGCTCCCATCTGGAAGGATGTACCCAAATGTCCCAGCCACAGGAAGCCAAGGGCAGCAGGCACAGGGAGCCTCGTGGGGATCCCCTCCTCAGCCAGCTGACAGGGCCTTTGGTTCAGAAGGAAGTACACAGTGTAAGGAAGAAGGTTCTGCTCCTGCCTTGTGAGCTATGTTTCACAGGCAGACAGCACACCAGTGCCATCCCAGAGTCCCAGCCGAGCTCCTGCAGCCATTCCCTGTGAGCACACTGGCCTGAGAGCTGATGGGGGACAAGAACGTCCACTTATGCAGGCTGTCAGCACCTTCTGCCAAGGCAGGGATGACATTACAGCTTTGTCCTCTTCAAACACTAACTAATACCTTCAGCATGCAGGGAAATTGCAAACCTCTCACCACAGTCCCTTTCCTTGCCATGTTTGATGAATACACTTTTTAAGCATCCTTCCCGCTACAATTTATATGTACATACATTTATATATATATATATATATATATGTTTTGGGGTTTTTTTTCTTGGCTACTCTCCTGTACCTTATAAAAATGACTGGGCTTGGCAGATGATGCATTAAACAGAAAAGCCTTGCTAAAATTGCCCTGCCTTTAGGGTCACACTGAAAGCATTTTGCTAACAACCCATCCCATTATTGCAGGCCCTGCTCTGACTGACAACTGTGGGAACACACAGCGTTGGGATCACTCAGTGCTGGCAGATGGGAACTCACCCTGGGAGCAGCTCCTGCTGTCATCACCAAGCTCTGAGACCAAAGGCTGCTGGATCCATTTAGCAGTGGTTTTACAGCATTCTACACTCTCTTGCCCTGCTCCAGTAGTCTGCTCTGGTCTGGAGGTGGGATTGCCAGCGGGGATGCCTCACTATGGCATCTGTTCACACATCACTGCACCCAAAGCCATCAGCAACTTTCCCCTTCCCGTTAGGATGCATCCTGCTAACAGGCAGGAACAAAGGAGGGATGGGCCAGCCCTGCCAGCCGTGGGGCACTGCCTTTCCACCCAGTTTCAAAATCAATCCTACAGAATGGTTTGGGAAGTGAATGCCCTGCATGCTGACAGCTCTGCTGAAGCAGAAACTGAGGGAATGGGCAGAGAAACACAATACTACCACAACATCAAATAAATTTGAAAAAATAACAAACAAAACCTCCAGTTTGTTGTGCCAATGTCCTAAATGGTCTTGAAATGACCACCCTGCAGGAACTGTTTCAGTCCTCTCCTACTAAATGAACAGGATGATCCAGCAGGTGGTCTGTGCCACAGCAGGAGTGTAAGGATGCAGTCATTGGGAACAGGCAGCAGGAAAAAAAGATGTTAGGGGAAAACCTTGAAATGTTCTACTGGACAAAAGCATGAGAGGTTTGCAGCTCTTGGCAGATTCACTCCTCAACAGCTTTACATTTTTGTTTCATGACAAGGGCTAAAATGGGAAACCTGAGTATTTGTCTCCACCAACCCCAAGGACAAATGCAAGTGCAAACAGTGCATCAGCAAAGCTACCTCAGAGGCTGAAATCAGGCTACATGCTTATCCCATTCCCACTGATCCTGACGCAGTGCTCCCAGGACTTGCCCCAGAAATGCTGTGTAAGGCCACCTTCCATAAGGTGTTGCTGCTGTTTGGTGCTGCCTGTGTGTGGTTCTCTGGTGCCTTTCATGGGAGGTACAAGGCCGGGGCAGCTCTGCCAGACCTAAACAAGACCAGCAGTGCAAAACAGAAATCCAGAGAAAAAGCTTGACATCCAGGCCTGGTCCCTGTAATTCACACACATGGCTCAACGAAATCAGTCAGCATCCAAGAGCATTTAGCCCAGGACACATCTGTGGGAGCCACATTTAATAATTCTGGATGTTTTCAATCACCATGGGTTTAGGAGACACTGCAGCATTTGCATCAACATGCTGTTTCACTCTGCCTTTTGGCAGACTAGTGGGTCCAGATTGGTGGTCTGGCATTCATCACAATTTATAGCTGAATATCAGGTATAAAAACGTACCTTACAGTAACAGGAAGGTTAGAATTTTTAGATGCACTGAAAAGTCAGGAAATGCAGAAATTAGGCTGCTGCTTTTTGATATCTTTTTTATCAGTTTACATCCAAAGTAGCTGGATGGAGCCACTCAGATTTGACATGGGGATACCTGCAGACTGGGAATCAGTCCTGGATGAATGCAGCAGTGCCCTCTGTCCTGTAAGTTGCTCTCTGTAGGATATCAGGAGCAGTAAATGAGCTAAAAAACAAAGACCTCTCACATACCAACACTTGGTCCTCTTGGGGACCAAAACTTCAGGCTCTACAGTTGGCACGTGGGGTGAGTTAATTTGAGGAGGTTCACCCCAATCTCTTACCAACAAAATTACTTTCAGCTAGATAATCATTTGGGAAAAAAAAAAAAAAGAAAAACAGGAGAAAATGTGTCTATATTTGGACAGGGAGAATCACGGATAATAAATGAACATGGAGATCCCCACTGCTGCTGAATCCCATGTGCTGGGCATCCTTGAGCACCTGTGTTGTCTTGCCTACAGGCACATCTGTGGCAGCAATGGCTGGTGCCCTCCAGCCTGATGTGCTGCTGGTGCTGCTCCTTCTCTGTGGTTCATAACCTGTGACCTGAACAGAGGCTCAGTGTGCAGAGAATGCCCCGTGTCACAGGCCAGGCAAAGCCCTTCCATCAGCTCACCTGTGTTTGGATTTGCTGTTTTGTTTAACTGAGCAGAGATGTCATTACACATCCCAAATCTGCTTGGCTTTCTTCATGGTTTGTTGACCTGCTTTAGAAAGCAATGATAAGACTTATTTTTTCCTGCACACTTTGCCCTTATTGTAAACAGGATCTGTGGCCACCCTTTCCACCTGCTGCTCTGTGTAAACAAACAGCCTTGGATTGAGAAGCAGCAAGTTTTTGGATGTCACAGTGATACTCTGACCATGGCCCAGAACTTCTAAAGCTCTGTAATTAATATACGCTGAACTATTCTCTTGTACCATTTCTTCTTTCACGTTTCATATTTTGATTTTGTCTAAGGTGAAAGTATGTCACCCTCTGTAGTGAGGACAATAACCTAAATAATATATAATACTTATTTTCCAATGCTTTTAGTGAACTAATTTTTCCTAATATCCAATCTAAATCTGCCCTGGCACAGCTGGAGGCCATTTCCTCTCCTCCTGTCCCTTGTTCCCCCTCGGCTCCCCGCTACTGTCAGGGAGTTGCAGAGCCAGAAGGTCCCCCCTGAGCCTCCTTTTCTCCAGGCTGAGCCCCCCCAGCTCCCTCAGCTGCTCCTCACCAGACGTGTTCTCTAGATGCCACAGGTATTCCTTGGCTTGTCTATCCCTCTTTAAGATATCATTACATTTCTCTGCTTTGAAATATGTGAGACCCTGAGGCAGTTCGCCTCTGTGTCTGGTTTCTGCTTGTACTTTTGCATGAGGCAGCTGATTTGCTAAGGAGCTCCATCTCCAGCTGAAGGGAAGCACTGCTCTTGTGCTACCACATTAACCTGTTCTGGGGGACAAGTCCCTGCCTTACCATGAATTCACATTTTACCTCCAGAAATCCAGACTCCCAGTTCTGATTTCTGTGCTAAGCTCACTGCCCAGTACACTGAAGCACTTGCAAAACTCTTTGAAATCCTTTTTTCTTAAAAAAAAAAGCCTTTCTTCCTCTGTTTCAGTGCTAACCACAAAACCTGCTGCATTACACTCCCAGGGCACCTGGTGTGCTGTTCCTCACACCCCTGACTGAACACGGCATTGGCATTTTCTCTAGAGAAAGTTCCTCCTACAGGGATCTCTATGGTTTGCAAAAAGCAAAGCAGAACCAAACCACTGATTTTCACACTGCCACAAGAAAAGGCTGGTTTGCCTTGGTTACATTTTCTTTTGCAGAGGTGAAGCTCACAGGGTTTTCCACAGGGATTGATTCTTGAGTCCAGTCAAATATTTAAATCTGTATCATCATTAACGGCACAGAACAGACATAAGTTGCACCCATTCTTCGGAAAGAGAGTCTCAGAGAACCCAAACTTTTAAGGATCCCAAAAAGAATCAGAGAAGTGTAAGTGGAGCATGTGAGGAATCAAGGGCTGCCAGGGGCCATATCTGAATCCTGCTGAAAGAGAGGACCTGCTGCACTGCACTCTTCTTGCCTTACCTGCCTATGCAGTTATATGTATCTGTGTACATAAAAACAATCCCACTCACTGCCAAATCAAAAGTTGTTCTTCCAAATCACCTGTGGGCTACGCTCAGAAAAATACAGTAAACACTGTTATCAAAAATGGGATCGATTCCCTCAACCACACTTCAAGCTCTGTGTTCAGGTACAAGCACAAGAGCTCTTTCCCTCTTGCCTCTTCCCCATCGTTCTCCCCGTGAGGTTACAGGACACAGTTTTATTCTGGGCATCATGTGCTGACCAGGGCTGAAGCAGGCACAGCTCGCCCATCCTGGCATGCCACATGGCCTTTTGGTAGCAATAATAGGAATGTCCTGTCCTCATTAAATAGAGAAAATCCCACATGAGAAGCATAACAGCCCAAGTAAATTGGTTTTTCCCCTAAATTTCCTATCCTTGGGCTATGAGTCTACCAGGTCTGACTGTAAGCAAAAGCTGAAGTCCATCATTAAATAGAGCCCCAGAATCCAGAATGGTTTGGTTTGAAAGGGACCTTAAAGCTCCACTCATCTCACCCCCTGCCATGGGCAGGGACACCTTCCTCTATCCCAGGTTGCTCCAAGCCCCGTGCAACCTGGCCTTGGACACTTCCAGGGATGGGGAACCCACAGCTGCGCTGGGCAGCCTGTGCCAGGGCCTCACAGGGTGGAATTTCTTCCAAATATCCAACCTAATTTTCCCTTCTTTCAGTTTGAACCCACTGTGAACCCATGACCCCATTGAAATGTGCCCCCTTTGAAAAGGAGCATTTGAAGGATTGCCAAGAGCATCACGGTAAGAGAGAGTGCTGTCTGTTTTCAGGTGGAACTTTTGGGTGAGCTGTTAGTGACACCTACCAGTGAGAGATTTCAGTAACTCAAAAGAACACCTTATGATTTTTCCTCCAGCTATTTTCCTTGTACTTTAAATGGATACTTGGAACATGACATGATTCATATGGAAAAATTTGAGTACCAGGGAATGTGGTGAGAGCTGTGGAGCTGGAGCATAAACTCAGCTGAAACTCAGGTAATTTATTGGGCTTTATATATTAAATTCCAAATAATCTCAGCCTATGTTCTTAAGTCTTGCATTTGGCCATTCCTGGATCTCTGTTTCCCCACAAAAACAACTCTGGTCCCTTTTACAGCCTTGTCAGAAATGAATAGTCTGAAGTGTCACATCACAGCAGTAACTGTCCTTGTCTAAGCAAATGGACCTGTGGGAATCACAAAACCAGCTGTCACCTCAGCCTCCTGGAACCTACAGCCATGGAATGGCTGTCAAAGGGAAATATCCCAAAACACTGGTGCACTGGTGTGTGGTGAACAACTTGCTGAAGGGGAAAAGCATGTCTGTGAGTATTTCCTCAGGTTGCCAAGAAGACTGATCTCCTCATGTTAATGCAAGATCCTGGACTATAACTTCAAGTTTTCTTTTCTCCTCAAGGCCTCTTGCTTTATACTGCTGGCCAAGATTTACAAAATGAAGAATAAACATCTCAGCTGCATCAGTGCTACTTCAGAGCCTAGTCATAGTTTCAAAAGAGATGTTCAGGTAATTAGGAAATTCAGGACTAGGGAAATGATCATCACAGGGGCTATTTTAAAAGGCAATGCTGATAGGATCATTCCAGGAATGAGCAAGAGGCACAAACCCAGCCATGAATAAATGCTTCTCTGGATCAAACCATAGACAAGGAGTTGCAGGTGAGGCTGGAACACCAGGCTATCTCAGTCTACAGCATGTAAATACATATGTATAGTGTGGAGCCAAAGCTACATAGCCAAATTTATTTTTGGCTCTGTAGACCTCAACTCAAGTCACGTTAAGATTTGTAAGGAAAAAAGTTATTTCTTATTCAGTATTTATTATAAATACACAAAGTTCATCAATAAGATTGGAAAATAATTCATGTCCTGGTCACAAACAGAAAGTACATATTTTAGGCTATTTTAGCAATTTTCTTTTCTGTAAAAAGCTTTGGGGCTCTGCATGCATTACAGTTTAATTAAATTCCTTTCCCAAAGGCTGCTCTTTATTCCAACAGTTTATGCCAAAGTAATGATTTGCAGTGCTTAAACTGCTCTGCCCAGACAGTTACTGGAGTACTTACTGCCCTACCCCATGCCAGGGCAGGAGGGATGTGAATGAGCTCTCCAATAACTGCTTACTGGATCCTACCCTTGAAAACACACTGCCCACTGGGAACTGTCCTGCTGCATCTGGAAGAGTGAAAGCTGCCTTTGCTGAACTTCCTGAGCTTCCTGTCAGCCCCTGTCTCCTGTCAGCGGTGCCCCGGGATGGCAGCACAGCTCTGGTGCCGCTCACCGCGTTTGGTTTGCCCTGCACCCCCCTCAGGTCTCTCTGCCCATCATCCAGGCCACTGATGAAGAAACTGGCCCCAGTATGGACACTTGGGATGCAGCACTGGTGACTGGCTGTGAGCTGTGCTGCTGATCACAACCCCGTGACCCTGGGGCTCAGCCTTTTTCCATTTCCAACCTACATTTCCTCAGGTTGCTTGTATCAAGGGAGGTGGTGTTGGAAGCCCCACTAAACTCAAGATACACAATGTCCACTCCTCTCCTCTCACCCACTAATCCAGCCATCTCCTTGCAGAAGGCTGTCAGGTAGCACAGGCATGATGTCCCCTTCCTGAATCCTTGCTGACAGCTCAAGTCACCTCCTTGTCCTTATGATGTTTGGAAATGGTTTCTGGGTGGCTTTGCTCCATCTCCTTCCAGGGACTGAGGTGAGGCTGACCAGCCTGTACTTCCCTAGATCCTCCTTGGCCTTCCTGAAGATTGCAGTGACATTTGTCTTTTTCCATGGGAACTTCTGGTCACCACACTCTTTTAAAGATGAGAGTCCCTCCCAACGGCACTGGCCAGTTCCCTCGGCATTTTGGGGGCACCCCACCAGCTCCCACAGACCTATGTCAATGTTCCCTAACCTCAACCTCCTCCACTGAGGACAAGTATTTCTTGCCTCAGACCTTCCTGTTGCTTTGAGAACCCCAGGACTTGTGAAGGCCAGTCCTGTCAGTCAAGAGTGAGGCAAAAAAGGCACTGAGCACTTGAGCTTTCTCCATGGCTTTAGCCACCTGGTCTCCTGCCCCATTCCTGCCTCCATAGGCAGCCTCTCAGGCATTATGCTCCTCCACTCCTCTCCAGTTCATGACTGTGCCCGAAGGCACAATCTAGCTGTCAAACTGCAGGCATTCCCCAGACCAGCAGATGTCTGTCTGCTGACTTGAGAAAGTTAATGTACACTTGAGATTCCTCCACCTTGCAAAAGCTGAATAGTCTTTTTCATTTTCTCTTTTGTGTGTGTGTGGGTATGAAAGCTATCTATATTTCTCTCAATTATTTGTGACAATAGCAATGTGGCTCCTGCTATGTGGTGCTCTATAGTTTCTGATATAATCTGTTTTATTAATAAGTGGCTGCTCCTTGGAAAATGAAATATTTCTTGGTAATCGTCACTGCAGGCATCAAATCATATACAGAAAAATAGCTCTGAAGATATCATTAATCCTTGAGCTGCCACACCTGACAAACATAAATATGGTGAAAGGATTCAGAAAACTCATTAATCAAAATACAAGTACTGAAATAGATTTCCTCTTGCTTTGAAGTATATTGCCCTCAAAACATTGTGAATTAGACCTTCATTCAAGTTTGATGGTGAACACTTCACAAAACAAAAGATTTGGAGTATCAAGTTAGAGCCGGATGTTAACAAGGTTTCCATGCTGATGGAGAACTGCTCCACAGGAATGTGGCTGGCTATACATGTCTTTGCTGAAGTGTTCTGGGGACAAGGTTTTCAAAAACATGGGCCTCCCAGATCTTTATTCAAATTCCTACAAAAAAGGCCTATTTTTCAACTGCTGAGCAACCAAGTGCTTAGAAAATGCTTCAGAAGTCAGTTTGGACACATAAAATTCACTTTTACAAGATATATGACACTCAGGGTAATTTCACTGTTGCTTTAGGCTGATCAAAAATAGTAGTCCTGCTATATCCTCCCCTCTTCCCTTGGATTAACACCTGAAAGAAAAGAATCCCAACTGTAGCTTGCCCCACAAGCACTAATGCTGAGCACAGGGAAGGGGCTGCAGTGTTTGCTCAGGGCTGGACAGAAGGGGATTTCCCCTTTGAGCACCAGCAAGGCTCCAGAAGACCGACCAGAACTCCAGTGTGTCCTGCTGGGAACAGAGAGGGGGTGGCAACTGGGACACAGTCACAGGGAGTGTGGCACCTATGGCATGAAGGGGACTCCTGATGACATGGGCCAGCCCAGTGCTGACTGCAGTGGCACTTAACCTTGGGAGAGAAAAATCATGGATAGATATATGTATATGTGTGTGTGTGTGTCCCTGGAGCAGTTCAGTAACCACTGTCCAACAGTGCAGCTCACGCCGCACTGGATCCTTCCCTGAGAAGTGTCAGGGAGGAGCAGGGGCATGGAAGACACCCCTCAGAAACAAGTGTAGCCAGGTGGGCCATGGCTGTGACCACAACCACCACCTCTGGCTCACATGCCCCCAAGCTCAGGGCCTCTGTGACCACAGGAACCATTTGTCAGCCACGTAAAGGCAGAGCTCTCCTTTAGTGACTGTTTAAACAACTGTGTCTAAAACTCTCCAGCTACTCCCAGCCTTTGAAGGTTCCACCCAGGGTACCAGTCTTAGTTTAAGTTTAGCTAAAACTGAATCTGCTTCTCTTTTTGCCTTCTGCTTCAGTTCCAAAGAAGATATGAAATTACAGTTCAGGAACTACATTTCAGCATGAAAGAAAGGATCTTTCTGCCTTATTCAACCGATCAGAAATTTGGGATCCAATTTATTATAAATGCTATGCTTCAACCACTCAATGAAGTTTAATTTCATTAACACTTGAGCTTCTCTAGAAAGCTTTGATTGCTGAAATGCATCAAACAAAGAGGCCATAAAGAGGCCTCATGGTATTAATACATTTTTTGGCCAGAAACAAATGGTAAATATTTTCAAAGCTATTATCTGTCATGTTGGATCATATGGAGCCTCAGTATTATGAAAGACTTAAAAACAACCTTTGATTTTACTGAGGTTTGGCCAGTTTACAAATACTATGATCTTTATTAAGGATACCAAATAACTTCAGAGAGATGTGCTCTTATCTTGGTTTGGCAAAGTTGAAGTGCTTTTAGATCCCTGGTTTGCCTTCCAGCCAAACCTCGCAATGGATTTTAATGTTGACAATGCTGCGAAATCACTCATGCCTAAAATGCAATAACTGTACTTGAAGTAGCCTCATTAAAAAATAGTTTCCACCGTATATTTTTTAATCTTTCCCATTCCACCTTTGAGAATGTGACATGCTTAATGTAGTAGAGCAGTCTTACACATTACAAAAAGAGGTGGAAAAGCTTCCAGGATCTATGTCCAAAACGTGCAAAATCACATAGCTCAGCCTCCTGATGCTTTATTCCCAATATCTTATTTAGAGAGGGTTTAGTGTCCATCATGTGCATCATCACAGACATGCAATGTCTCCATTTAGGGAGAGTGGCTGTGCTCACCCTGCGTGTCCCAGAAAAGCACCCTCAGCATTTCTCAGACATGAAATGAAAATTCACCTCCCGCTCAAGGTGCTCGTTTGCCCCCAGAAGAGCTCTCCAGCCTGATATTTTTCTGGAGGGGAGGGAGGGTGCTGAGAGATTTGACTGCTGAACAGTGCAGTCAGCAGCATCCCAAAAGGGCAGGTTTAGGCAATAAATCTAGGATCCCGTTTACCAAATGGCTTCTGGGCACCCTCATCTCAAATGCACACATTTCTACAGGGCAACCTGGCACAGAGAAAAACCCACAGAATATCCTTTGCTGAGGGGGTCCTCTGTGAAAGGGGCAAGCCTAGAGATGAAAACAGGACAAAGATACTAAGGGTACTGTGTCTTTTTTAATGTGTGGCTGCAAGAGCCTGTTGAAAACCCTGCTGGATTATGTCCTGTTCCATGAACTCACTGGGAATGCCCGGCCAGCACTGGTTTTGTGCAGCCAAACACCCCTGTCATTTCATGCTACTGGCATTGCAGTCATGACAATGGGTTCCTACTACTGCTTCTTTCCTGGCAGCTGTATCCACACAGGGGTTAATGTGCATTATCTCTCCTTGCCCTGTGAGAGCAGAGCTCTCCTGGACGCCCTGGCTCTGCCTGTACCTCCCTGGCCTCACAGAAGTTCAGCTGTAGATGAACTGCTGCTTTCAGTGTCACAGCTGTGCCAGGAAGCCCAGATCAGCCCAGGAATCTCCTTGTGCTAAACACCATAACACAACCATGGCAGGAGCCAGCCAGTCCATGGCCCAAAGCTACAGTCTGCAGCAGCAGAGGAGACTGCAATAACAGAATTTAATGTCAGACCATACAACTTGTGAAGAGATTTTGCCACTCTGAAAATGAACAAACTAATTATGAGAACTACTCCCCCTGTGCTAAGGACAGATTTCANCAAGCAGAGGGGAATGTGAAGGCACTTCCTTGCAAACGGGTCCAGAGGCAAAGCTCAGTACCAAATATTCTTCACTCCAATAACAGCATTTAATGTCAGACCATATAACTTGTGAAGAGATTTTACCACTCTGCAAAAGAACAAACTAAGTATGAGATAGAGAACTACTGCCCCTGTGCTAAGGACAGATTTCACAGAGACAAACGAAGCCAAGTCTCCTTCTCCTGCCCCCCAGGCAGTATGGATCTCACAAGCACACTTTCCTACAGTATGTAGTTTTGTTTACCTTCTTGGTCGTTCTTTACAAGTCTCTTCCCAGCCTCTGGAACACACTAAACAATCACGATACCACCATAGAAATCAGACTGCTGGTAAGCCAGTGGCCTGCTGTCAGTAGTTGAGACACTTTCTGTGACAGTTCACAGGTGACATCATGAACTGTCATCTGTGCAAAAGAGGCTGCAAAGTCAGGACAGAGACAGCAGTGAAATGCTTGCAGATACCAAGGGAGAGCAGTACTACAAATCAGTGTAGGTATCAGTGTATTCAAGCAGCAGCATAACCCCCTGCAAACCTCTGTGGTGACATTTTGTAGCTGTGTTGGCTCTGGGTGTTCTCCAGAACAGCTTCATAGGCAAGAATATATATCTCAGGTTATTACCAAATGCAATAGGGAAGATTTCAGCCTATCAAAGCTTCTTTTAGCTGTATTATGAAATTCTGAAACCTTTCTGAAGTTTACCAGACGACAAAGTGGGATTACTGTTATAAGGAAATGAATGCATAGCTGAAGGGGAAAGTGTTTTATAGCATCTGATAACACCTTAGGCACTGATAGGACATTTTTGTACAGGTTGAAAATGCATTCTTCATTTCTCACTGACAGCTGGTTAAAGGAGGAATGCACTGAAAAGTCTATAAAAGCTCTGAAAAACCCCCAAAGCTGGATAATTCTGC
This sequence comes from Pachyramphus minor, assembly GCA_013397135.1. Lineage (NCBI taxonomy): Eukaryota > Metazoa > Chordata > Aves > Passeriformes > Tyrannidae > Pachyramphus > Pachyramphus minor. Next base: position 54,103 of record VYXB01002807.1, read on the forward strand.
ACTTCTGTTTTTCTCCCACCCATGCTGGTAAGTGATGTGAAGTTGTTACCAGTATCCTTTGGACTTATTGCCACCTTGGCCTGTAACCACACCAGCAACAGAGAGTCTACAGTACTTCCTGAACCATCTCTTTTTGAACAACAGGCTACAAATACTGGAAGCAACAACTTCTTCCACAATTCTTTTTCACCAGCGTGCATGAAGTCTATGTGCTGCACTGCAGCAGTCTGTCTTTCATTCCTGCTCTTCCCCTGGAAGATCCTTTCTGTAGGGCAGCAGAGCTGGTTTTGGAGTCTGTTCTTAATTGTTTTAGCTCCTCCATGTCTGATACTGCTGATCATTGATTCCCATTTGATATGTTTTCTTTCCTTGACTTTGCAATACTGTCCTTGTCTCTTCCTTCTCCTGCCTTTGGAACTGCTCCTCCTACACCTCCTTTGGGAGACCGTGTTCTTTCTTTTTCTAACGTTCCCTGGGGCAGCTCTTCCTCTGTTTCTATTTTCTTCTTTTTCCTTCCTCACAACCTGTTCCCTCACACTCATCTCCTGCTACGACCGCAGCTGCTCCCTCTCCACCAGCAAAGCACAAACCAGCCACTGTCCATCCAATCTCATGTGTTTCTCAGCTTCACTAACATGTCCTTGGATGTCTCAGTCTCGGATTAAAGAGATAATGCCTAAAGCTGACCCTCTTCAGCCCACAATCCTCTGCCAGCGTTGCAGCCCTCACTTTCCTTCTGTAACATCATCTCTGACAGCTTCTCCCACTCTTTGAACCTTTCCCAAAAGAACTGTACCTTGTCACTTTTTTATTGTTACACTTTTGAGAGCATGTTCTTGCTTTGCATTCACACAAACACAGGTTAGATGCAGGTCCTTCTTAGGTCATCATCCCTCTCCTGGTTTGTGAAAGCTTAGCAAAACCCCGTGTTACTAAATAAGGTCTTCCTGCAAGAGAATCTTCATTGGCCTGTCCTTTCTCCCCCTCTTTTCCTGGTGTTCCCTTCTTTCTTTGAATCCCTGCACTGGCTCAAGTCAAGGGTTATTACACTCAGCTCTTTCAGCAAGACCAGTAACTATTTTACCACTTTTTGCCATATACTTGTATGAATGTCATCTCTGTCTGAAAGATGAATCTCCTCTAAAAGGTTTCTATCTTTTCTCCTGTAGAGGAAATCAGTCTTGTAGAAAAAGATATCTGGTGATCTAACTTGCATTAGCAGATAAAACAGCTTAGATACTCTGGTCATTTCTTCTGAAATATTACAGCAGGATGAAATATGCTTATTGTTCCCTTACCCATGCACCTATGATTTACTAATAGAATAAAAGGCAGAAAAAAAAGATTACAAAATTGACTACAGGGATTCCAGAGGCATATGTGGCCATCCAGCAGGATGGGCCAGGTGTGCCCTCCCAGAAGTGTATGAAATGTTGATTGCAGCAAGTTGGACTGTTGCAATTGCAGAGAGATTCTTGTAAACCTGTCTCGTACTGGGCTAGTTGGGCATTTGCTCTGCTGAGTCCCTGTCTCACATCCCCACAGTCCCTATATTCCTCTAATAACCAATAAAGCTTTCTGATATCATCTATGGCCTTTGTGTTCTTCCACCCTTACACAAACCCTTGCCTTTCTTTACAAGAGGGACTCACTTTGTGAACTCCCATGGACTAGGATCCTCTCTTATTTACTTGCCTTGAAAGCTTCCCAGCACTTTTTATGGGAACATTTAACATTCTGATTATTAATAACAAGAAAAATGGTATTATGATGAGAGCAGCAGAACTGCTGCTGGCAGAATTATTTGCAATCCTAATTTTACACATACACTGTGCTGTCCTGAACCTCTGCCCCTCCAGGTAATATCAGCTGGGGGTTTGTTTTGGTTTTCGTTTTCCAATTCTGCTGCAGGCAGTTTTCTTTGCAGCTTCCATCCATTAATCTCAAAAGTACTTTTACATAGAGAAATTAATTAAGACTCTAGCACGCAAGAATTAATTAAGACAGTAGTAGGCATGTTTTATCATCTCCATATTGCACATGGGGGAACTGAGGTGAAGAGAGAGTTGCCCAATTCTTTTGCAGAGCTGGGAATGTACTTGGGCATTATCATATCCTCTCAACTTGGTGTATAAGAATATCCTTTCTCTCCTTACATTGTGAGGCAAATATCCAGTTTACCAAGTAAAACACCATTGACACACAGTCCTGTACTTCAAAATGGAAATGTTTCCCTCGGGCGAATACCTTGGCCAGTTGACTTTCCAAACACATACTTCTTTCTTATTTCAGACAGAAAGAAGCACACAGCACGAAAAGCAAACTACTGGAACTCCTGTGGGATCTGATAACATTTATACTCTGCTAAAGAATTGCCCCAGTACCTGAAATCCGTAATCTTATCATCCTTCTTTAACAGACTCTCCCTTTCTCAGCACTCACATATACTTCTGGTTGATAAAGTAAGAAATATAAACCTAATGACTTGGGATTTTTATCTACAGCTCATAAAACCTTTGCAGAGCTGATGCTGGGCTACCTTGCTTCTGAAACACACCAGTGCCACCTTCAGACCACAGCAAAAAGGGCTTCTTCACAAACCATCTGTATGGCAGCAGCAGTGGTTTTGCTTTTCCTCCAGACAAGTCGTGCTGGAAAGCCCAGCAGCACATGTATAAACCTGAGCAGAACCTGCACAGTCCCATCCCAAAGCATGTTCCCTGGGAACAGTGGTCCTTTATTTTCATAAATACACATTAATGAAGGGCAATCAAGCACCACTCTTTACTCCCCGGCATGAGAATCCTGGCCTGTTCCCCTGCCCCTGCTCACCCTGGCAGAGCAGCACAGCAGCTGGGCCCTGCTCCTGCCCTGCACCCTCACAGTGTTTGCCAGCTGCTGCTGTGAGCAGGGGTGTGTGCAGCCTAGACACCCCACAGCCATGCCAGGCTGCCTGCATCCTGCAGCACACCCCAAAGGGCCCTGCTGTGAGAGGAACCCCCCGAGAGATGACCCCGAGCTGAGTCACAGCCCCTTCTGCTTATTTAAAAACTGAACCAGCCTGTCATTAAATATTAAAACAGGTAGCAATTTCAGTGAACCAGTCCTGCTTTAAAAGTTTGGTTAATATCCAAAAATTGGTGCAATGCTGTTTCAACAAGAAAGAACAGTTAATTAATTTACAGTCTCTTTGCTGAAATACTACGTACTTTGTATTTGGGTTGATTATAATGGGCAAACCTCATCATTTTAAAACTAAGCAATTTGCATTTGTAATTGGAGCCAGTTCTGCAAAAAGTTAAAATACTTCTCAAATTAAAGTTTAGGCCTCCGGTATTTTGATTAAAAAATTATCTGTGATATAAGTTCAAATTACACATATTGGACTGGAGAGTATTGTATCAATACAGGCTTGAAAAATCAAGCTGGGGATTAATTGCTTGAGTTAATTTCTTTGACCTTGTCCTACAGTATTGCTGAGAGAAGAAAGTAAGAAGAAAACACTCTACTCACCCACTGTCATACCATCCATGTAACGCTTGATGATGTCAAAGGAATCTCTTAAGTTTCCCTCTGTAATGTCAAATATGATATCTGCCTGGTTGGCCGGATATGTAGGTGTGATGGCACGAAGGAAAATGATCTCTGCAAATAAACAGTATCACAGAGTGTCCTGACAAGTATTTGAAAACACCACTGAAGAATCTGACAGAATTTGATCCAAAATGACTTGTCCTCAAAGGTGGTGGAGGACACCCCCCTCCCCTCATCCCTCCCAGTTTGTCCTTTAAAATGGAATGAAACAAGATCTGGGGGAAGAGAGGGTTTGGATGGGTTTATTTTCTCCTCCTGCACCTTCCAAGAAGCCCTGAAGCCAAAACACCCTTACTGTTAGCGTGCAGAAAGAGCACTCTTAGGAACCAGCCTGACTTGCAGCAGGCATCCAAGAGGACAACACGGAGGATCCGAAGGGTGGGCAGTGGAGGGAGCCAAAGAGATCACTCTGATTCCCTCAGGCGGTTACACAAAGTACTGCCATTACAAATTAGAGTCCTTTGGAGTACTGGAGGAGGGCTTTAGGTTTAAAAATAAAAGGGAGACTATTTTTAAGTCCCTTGTGGGGGAGGTAAGTATTATTACTCTCATTACTATCCCCACTCTGGAGAAGATGAAACTAAACTTTGAGGCTGTAAGAACCCAGCCAAGGCCTTGCACTGAATTCCAGTTTTTGTCTCCTGGGCTTTGGTAGCGCTCTCAGATTGCTGGGTCTCATCTCTTTTTATTAAACCATGAGGCTGGACTAGTGAGGGCACAGTTTGGAAAGCATCCCTGGCCCAACCCTTTGCTCTGCTGCCAGTACACCTGGTGAAGCCAATGGGAGTAGAAGTAGCCATGGGGCATTCTCCGATTCCCTGGGAAGCAGGGCCAGCCAAGGCCTCAAACAGGCCTGACATAACCTACAAGAGCTCTACACAGACAAAGCATTGGTGCTTAAATTGTTCCTCTATGGACAAGGACTGGGATGCCTCCTTCCCCACTCCAGCCTGATGCAGAGGGGAAGAATCAGCTTTGGCTTTCATTAGGACAACTTTCTGAGACAGCAAGGCTGAGGCTCTGGCTGCATCAGAAAGGGGTTTAGGAACTCTAGAAGCCCCTCCAAAATAGACAGCCACTCACTCGGGGGCTTTTTGGAAATCCTGTCTTGAAAACTTTCTGTCCAGTCCTTGGAATTTCCCTTCCTTTACTCTGAATTTTGAAAAACAACACTTTGTTCACAGGTCAAAAATCAGCCAATTATGTTCAATATAATGTATTTTGTGATTAATGTTTGCATGTAGGTAAGGCTTTATTCTCAGAACAAGCCACCTGTCAAGAGCAAACAACAGGTCACAAACAGATGAGAGGAATATATTGAATACCTTTTTCCTGGGGCAGAATGTGCAAACAAGGGAAGAAAAAGGTCATGGGGCACACAGCATTGTGTGAGTAAATGTGGTACATGGGGCTTCAGAGTCAGTATTTCCTTTGCCTGGGAAGTTAGAGCTCAGAATGACTTTCTTTCCTCCATAAAATAAAAATCCTGGCTATGGAAGGTGTTAATTAAATGAACACTACACTGTAATTTGGAGCTGTGCAAACCTCTCACTGCACTGGCAGCCAGCCTGGCTTTAGGCAAGGCTGTCCATGGAGGTTTTATACGTTGTAGTTTATTCACTGGAACAAGGAATAAACCACTTACCTTCAGGTCTTGTAAATTCCCTGAAGGTGGGCAGTGAAATGACAGTGTGGGAAATGGTGTGGACTGGATCCAGCACACAGTTGACATCGTTTGGTCGGCAGGACTTGATGCAGCGGATGGTGTCTGTCTTCTCAAGCCTGACACTGGGACAAACCAAAAGCATTAATTGAACATAACCCTGAACATTAACTGCTTTGTGATATGCAGTCTAGGGAGCTAGAAACTGTGACTGACATAAGTGTCCACCTACACACTGAAAACTCAGACTAATGCAGCTCATCAGAACTTCGGGACCACTGAAAAAACTTGGCTTGGCTCAGAGTTGCAGCCAAACCTCCCTCACACCCAGTTCTTCAAGCCAGGCGTGTGAACCAGGGAGGACTGGAGTGCAGAAGATGCCATGTAAAGTGTCTTGCCAAGGACAAACAGGACCAAACAGCAAGGCCCAGGCTCCCAGCTGGCCTGGTCTCACCAACTTCAGGGGACCTGCACTTACTTTGCAGAAGCCTTTTTCACTCAGTCATATAAAGCAGAAACAATTGTTTCCACTCTAGAAATCTGGCAGGATATATGTGAAGGGCCAACTTTCTTCCATGACTTTCAGTGCAGCAAGGGTCAGACAAGCTTCTCTCAAATCTATTTTTGACACCCTCCCTTTCCACTCGAACTGAGAAAACAGAAAGGAATGGAAACCAGGGGAGGAAAAAAGTTAACCATATTATATGAAACCTCAAAGATTGAATTCTGAGTTTGGGGAAATGGTAAGGGTCATTTCATATTCCATCCCAACCAGCTGCTCATTCGGCCCTGAAAGTCTATTAAAAGTTAAATGACTTCTTCTCACCCTCGTCCACCAGGGTGAATTTGAAGTCGCTTACAGTTCAAGAACTTCACACAATGCCCACTCTGTGCTCGTGAGAGATGAAAGGGCTGTGCTGGGACTTAAAATGTGACTAAGCCCCACAAACGATCTCAACTTTGACCTACCCATTTCTTCATATTTCTAAGTGGAAAAAAGAAAAGATTGCAGTGTCAGAGGGGGAGAATTAAAAGATTAAAAGGGAGAAAAATTCACTGAGTAAAAGGGAAACAAAAATGGATGCTTTACTCTGTCAGATACCTCTAGAAACAAATGGTTCTTGCTTTTTTCAAAATGTGTTACCCAAATCCACACCTACAAACCATTTTTCTTAGATATTGAAAGGGACTTTATGGCTCTATTAACAGTCAATACATCACTAAGTTCTTATTACATGCTCCCCACATTTGCTCATCAAAGAAAACAAAGCCAAACATGCTGATGCTGTATGAAGCTAAAATAAAGAGAAAACATGAATCAATATCAATGTCATTCTTCAACAGACATGAACTGCACAGCCCACAGGGAGGCAACGGAGCTGGGTTAGTAAACACCAGCTGAGTCTGGGGTTCACACCCTGGAGTTGGGGTTTTGAGGCTGGCCAGGAGATCCAGGCCAGAAGAAACCTTTTACTTCCCACCTTTACCTGGGTACAAAATTTTCTCAGTTCCTAGACCCCTGACAGGGAACAGAATAGGCCTTTCTGCTGAAATGCCTCACGCTGGCCATTTTAGAATAAAAGAATTTTGGATATCCAGACATAACACTCTGACCTACAACAACATATGCAATTCCTTTATTTTAAACCTCAGCTGCCAAATTGAGAAGGGACTTCCAGCTGACTGATCCTCATGGCTGTGAAATAAAGATCAGCTAAATTACATAGTCGAGGTCCAGTGAAAAAGAGTCTATTTCAAAACATGTAACAAAATTGATGCAAAATGAACACGATTCATGTTTGTTACCCTCTCTCCCCTTCCTCTTCCTGTGTACAGAGAGTTTAGTAAACATTTACATATAAACCCACTGCGTTTTTCCTCAGGATCCTGCTGATCTGGGCTCACCTCACAACAGCCAAGTCCCACTAGTTCTACTCCCAATAACATGTTCACAAATTCCAGGAAAGTTCTCTAAAAGGTTTTCTCCTTTTCTCCAACACACAAATAATAACTATAGCGTCCTCTAATGATTTTAGGGACACAAATAAGCAGTAGCTTGCAGAACTTATTTTGGGATTTCCATAGCTGTATTTAGGTAATGAAAAAATAATGCAAAAACCATTGTGGTGGGAGTGTCTGAGGCATTCAGCATTGGTCTGCCTTTGCTCCTTCCTGATATTTGTTATTAATGATGTGCTCTGATCTCAAAATACTTTGTAATTTTATCCTTGCACATCATCTTTGCATTTGATTTTCCGATAGCTGAGGTTTTCCTTTTTGCTTATGTTCTGCAGTGGGACCTGTGACTGACAAAAGTTTCTTCCTACGGGCTGAGAACTCTTTTAATCCAAACCTTTTCTTCAGGTTTTCCCCCTATAACACAAATTGCAGCTTTGAAACTGCCCTTTCTCTACACATTTTTAATTTAAAAAAGAACAAAGTTAAGAAACACCTAGTTGCTCTGATTATTTCCTGAGCATAATTTTTTCTTTCTATTTGGGTCCTGGTATCAGTCCTTTTCATATTCTCTGTTGGATTCAATCAGTAAGCATCTAACCCAGGAGAATGTGAGCTCCTTGTTCTTGAATTCCCTGCTGAATGCAATTAATATGGCAACATTTTACAATACTAAGGGCAAAATTCTCACACTCCTTTCCTTTCCTGCCAAAGAAATATATATTAATGCTTGCAAAAATGAAGTTTATTTTTGAATCTTTATCCTACTTAATTGTGGTCTCATAATGAACTGGTAGCCAGAGGGCATTTACATACAAGCATCTTCTGTGGTGGTAATAAACCCCATGAGCTCAGGCAGCATGGGCTTGTGCTTTCAGTATTTAAACCTGGGACTCCATCCCCACTGGCAACTTGTGGCAGCTTTGGAAGTGTGTGTCAACAGGCTTATTAAACACCAGCATTCCCCATGAGACTGGAGCTGCTGCCAGCCAGCTGGGATAGACTGTGCCTCAGGGAATGTGTAATGCTCTGGCACAGCGCTGTGATCACGCCCCGATCCAGGCCCTGGCTGTGACACCCGAGAGCCCACGCTCACGGAGTAATTCCTTGTGCTCAGGTGGTTAAAGCTTGGCATCTTCCTTCAGAGTTATCAGTTTCTCCCCTTGCACCCTGAGCTGTCGGGATTTACAGAGTGAAGTATTTTTTCTGTATGTGCAGTCACATGGATTATTCCCTGCTCTTCTAGGACTGACTATCCTCCCTGGGTGGCAGGCAACAGAGATATCTGAGCCCAGGGTGGTGCAAAACACTCCTTTTTGGATCACACCCTTGGGACTGATCTTTTATTATTTATCAACACAAGGACCAGAGAGTAAAACGAATCGTCTTCCAACTCAGAAAACAAAAGAATTCCAAAGAAATTCCAGCTGTATTGTCTACTATGTTCTTGACTGCATGGAAGTGAAGGAAGAAGGTCAAAGTGAAGGAAGAAAGATTTGGATGTTGGAATTCTGGCTGACCTGTCAGGGCTCCTAAGATTGGTTTGATGGTGGGTGGCAGTGGGTAAAGTCTTCACTATTCAAAATTTATAGTCTTTGATATAGAAGTTGAAGAAACATAAGTGTTATGGCAAAAATATTTTTAAAATGTTCCTCAGAGTGTTGCAGAGACATCCTGTTTCAGGATACAGCTGTGAGAGAGAAAGCAGCTCTGCTGTCAGCTGAACACTGTGAGGAAGTTCACTGCAGTTCTCCTGTCAGTAGCTCTTCCATTCAGTGGAAATTCCACAGAAAGCAAGATGAAAGATCTCTAAAACAAAGCTTGTTTAAAGGAGATTCTCTTTTGTACCATCCTTAAAAGTTCAAACTGGGATCTGCAGCTGCTGCCAATCAGCACAAGCTCAAGGGCTGTAACGGAGCACAGCCTCAGAATCGGGCTCCACACTTTCACAGTGGGCACCTCTGGGGTCCTAAGGGCCCAAGTTTAACAGATGTTCAGAAAATGCAGAGTATTTGCCCCTTGAATGATGAAATTCTCTAAAGATGACTCAGCTGTGACAGCTCAAACTATGCACCTATTTCATTTGGGAAATTCAGACCTAAATATACACAGCTGTTTGTCAACTACTGTGTGAAGTAAATCAATAGTTTTCAGTCCTCAAGAACGTCCACATAATAAGCTCTTAGACTCCAGTTTCTGCTTTGCATAATGATGCAGATCACACAGAAGAATCTTCCCGAACTGAGATGTTCAGTTATAGGGGAAAGTGAAGAAGTGGAACAATGATGGCAAATAAAATGCAAGTGCAGCATGCAATGGATGGACTAAAACTTTATTAAAATTTGTGGCAAAAAAGCTACTCTTAGAAGAGAAAGAGTAGCCAGTGATGACAGTAATTCAGGGATCAAAGCTGTGCAGAGACAAAGATAGAAAGTTTGGCAATAAATGTGTTGACAGTTCCATGGCGGGAAAGTTGCATTTGGATTGTCAGATGAAGGTCTCTGGGCTCTGTGATTTGACGCTGCATGACCACAAGGCCACTGTGGTTGTTCACTTTTTTTGTGGTGAAAAACCCCTCCTGGTTCCCGCTGATGATGGACAGCCGAATTTTATCCCCAGCGACAGCATTGGAAGGGCCCATGCGGAAAATGTCGGTGGGTACTTGGATGTTGGTAGGAAAAGAGAGGTGATAGTAGGTTATTCTCAGAGGCAGGCTCTGGCACTCCTTATTCTCATTACAAGGCAAGCGCTCACAGCGACTGCAAGACAAGTGAGAACACAAGACAAGAGGGAGATTAGCGCACGGGTAGCGAGCGGGACAGCAGAGGAGGGCACTGGGGTGGGACAAGGGGCCCTGACTGCATCCATTCTTCAGCCTGGCCCCTCATTCCTACTGCAAAGGGACATTTATCACCCAGGGATGGGCTTGGCTGCAGTTGGTGCCCGGGGAGGCACTGCCATTGTCAGAGTGTTGCAGAGGTGGACACGACGACTGTCAGAGTGTTGCAGAGGTGGACGCTGACTCTGCAATGTTTGGGGATGGTGGCACATTTAGCTCCAAACTTGCCTTGTGGACAACTACAAATCACCTAAACTATGTATGAGAGTCTCTCCACTCCAAGCAATATCTGGTCCACAGCTTGAGGTTTTGGAACCTAAACAATGTGTTTCTTTACCAAGAAATGCTCCAGCATTAAAGCACAGTTGGCTTCCTACTACGTCAAGTAAATCTGAGCACCTGTTTAATTTATTTTATTTTGGCATATAAAATTGAGCCCTATCAGGAGTATCTACTACCAACAGAAGGGTGGCTCATAAGCAAGCCCCTCTTTGTTGCCAGTGCAGGGTGACCTGAATTCCAGGAACTTCTCATTATATGCAAAACCAGCACTTTCAAAAAGAGTAGTTAAAAGCACCCTCAGTTCTTCAATTAATGTGCTGCATGTTTTCTTTTAATACCACTTGCAAACCAAAGTACAAAGCAATTCTTTGAAGATCTAAATGCATTCTTAATTTTATTCATGTGTGCAAAGAGCATGCACAAGTCCTCACAGGATGGCCAGCTAATTAGGTGTGGATACTCCTGGAATGTTTTCAGGTATAGAGAGTTGTGCATTCTTTTCTGAACTGTCATTATTAGCTCCACTAAGGAGAGTGGCTTGGGTTTTTTTGTTGAAATCATGAGGCTACTTGGTTTTGCTGAAATCATGAAGCAAGTCAAGACAGTTAATTCCTCAGCTGGAAATGTTTTCTTCAAGTACAACCTCTTGGAAGCATAGACATGCTTGTGAGCACTTACGCACTCATAAAGATGCTCTGACTTATTTTAGAAAAGTAAAATACATTATCTAATAATGGCCACAATTTTTTAAGAGAACAAAAAACCCAAGACTCAAAGACTTGAGAAAGGACATTCTGCTGATTCAGAAAGCTCCTTGTGAAGAGAGATGTGCCTGTGGCCAGGAGCTAGAATTATTCAAAATTCACCATCTTTTATCTCGTGCTTCGGTGGTGCACTCTACACGCTGACTGGAGGTTGAGTTAATGTGCACTAATTGTTCCAGCAAATAACCACAAAGGAGAGATAGCAAATATTATTGCTTTGGAGAACCAGGGTTCATTCTGGGGTCATGCACTGCAAAGGCAAGAAGCAAAAAGCATTTCAACCCCAGTGTACTCTCCAGCCCTTATTTAAATGCTTTCCCCCAGTGGGCAGCAGGAAATCAGATGACAGGGGAATGCAACAACCTGCTGGCACAGAATCCCAGAACCACCAACACTGACACCACAGCTCCTCTGCTGTGGCTCAGGCAGTCTGGGGAGCTGGACCTGGATGACCCAGACTGCCTGAAAGAGCTCAGGTCTGCCAAGGCAGAAGGTAATTGTTTGTTGCTAAAACAAAAACACCTCTCTACTGATGGGGAGAATTCAATTGCTCTGAGGCAGAGAGATTGCTACAGAGGCTATGAAATCCTTATCATTAAAGAACTTCAAGAAGAAGTTAAATAAACAACTCTCAGAAATATTCCAGGTAGGTCTGAGCCTTTTTTGGCATACAGGAGCGGATTAGGTTTACCCATCAAGGTGCTCATTTTGTATGTTTTATGAAAAAAAGGCTGAGTGCCATTTTATAAACTTTGCAGTTTCAGACGTTTCCTGGGGTTTTGGTAAGCATGACAAAAACTTCAAAAGCAGTCTCCTAAGAATTGTCAGATTTCTACTCCAAACTGTTAAAAGAAAAACACACAAACCAATGTGTTCCTCCCTACACTTGTTCTTGGAAATGACTGAGCTGCTTTGGCTGAAATTGGCCAAAATTCAGGCTCAAGTTTCTTGAACCTGAATCAGAGACCTGGCAGGTAAAATTTCAGCCATTGGTTATGTTTTGGCAAAATTTTGAGGAGTTAAACACAGGTCCTAGTAATGAGAAGCACCAGGCAACTTTAATAATACAGAGACATGTCGAGAATATACAAATATTTCCCAATTTGGCTGAGCCCAGCACACGTTTCTGACATGCTGCCATAAAACCTTCTCTATACTTTCTACTATTTTTCTTGGCTTAAATACTACAAATGTTAGACTTCAGTGCCACATAAAGAGAATTTAATTGTTATGCAATTTGAAAACAAAAACTCTTTGGCAAGGCAGCGCAGCAAGTTAAGTCCTATTGTCAGGATCAGTAGATCTTAACTATCCTTGGAAAAATACCAAGCCTATAGGCTGATCCACAAAAAAAACAAAAAGCAGAATTTAGGTAAAAGAGATAAAGCCTTCAATTAAATTGTTACCATTAAGGATCAGACCGTGCCAGGCATTTTGCTATCTCTGGGGAAGGTTACACAGGCTGTTTCCTCCTGGAGCTCAGTGTCAGCATCCTGAGCTTTCAGCCTGTAGCATGGGACAATCCTGCAATTACCTCTCCTGCTGGCCATCAGCACTGAAGAGCCACCCTGCAAAACCTCTGCTTTGAAGGTATGGGGTGAAGAGGTTTCTGGGTCACTGAGGACTCCTACCTGTACACAAGGATTTTAAGGGAAAATAAAATGAAGGAAACTTGGATTTACAGGACTGAGACCTGCTAAAGAAAATAATGGGGAACAGGGTAAAAAAAATCTCCTGAGGTGCCAACTAGATCAAAGTGAGTGGAGAATACATTGTCTCTCTTATGGTGTGCTAAGCTGGTGAAACTGGAGTGGGTTTGGAATAAAAGGCAGAGAGAAATGGCAACTGTACTACAAGTGACATTATGAGCAGCCAGCTATTTCGACTTTGGAATCCTGGCACAAGGGTGAGTGAAAAAGCAATTTAATGACATTATCATGCAGAAGGGAACAAAGACATGCTGTATATCACATATATAACCATGCTGGGTTATGTATGCTAAAACTAAATCAACCAAGGAGATGTACAATAGCTTGGATGTAAAAAAGGGTGCTAAAGAGCTCTCACGACACTCCCACTGGGACCCACTCTGGTACCCACTGGGCACCAGGTAACCCAGTCCACAAACCCTGATTCCTGCATGTTGGTGTATCCTGGCTAAATGTGAGGGCACCCGTTGCCTGCTGAACCCTCTGACTTCTCCAATAAAGATAATGAACTCATATTCTCTTTCCCTTATGCAAACATGTTTTCAACAATAAATTTACTAACTGTCTGTAGATGCTGAGAGAGAAAAACCTAATAAATCCAACAAGATAATAACTCAAGGAAGTAAAATAATTAGAATTTCACTGAGCAGCTGCAGGATTTGTGTCTGACTCATGGCCTAATTATAGCCCCAGCACATCAGCAGGATCTCACCGTGTGAGCAGGTCTGAGTTAGAGTAAGCCATTACAGAGCCCAACAACTCAGGCACAGCAGAACAATTTCAGACTTTCTGTTGCTTCCCCAGAAGATCCCATACAGATGAAGTAGCCATGAAAGCCCAATGCAGATGAGAGAGAAGACGAAACAATGTTTGTGCAACATGTGCATTTTATACACTGAACTCTGCAACTCAGGGATGTCCATAGGAGCAGAAATCTGCTAATTCTGCCTAGTGGCCATTGCATATGACATTTTTTTTTTTTTTTAATTAGGATACAAATGAACCTACAATTTTACAAAATTAGATGCCCCAACCGTGGCAGTGTTCAAAGGCAGGTTGGATAAGACCTCGAGCAACCTTGTCTAGGGGGAGGATTTTGAAGCTGGATGTAACCCTCCTAACAGGCTGCCTGGAAGGGAGCCAGAGAGGGAATATCTCTTTGTGGCTCTGGAGGACATGACAGTGCAAACCACTGGCACCTGGCATTTTTTGAGGGAATATCTTTTTCTTAGACTGGAACAGGGGCACGAGAACGAGACCTGTGTGCGCACTACAAAGGTTACACCTGCCAGCACAACACGTGTTTGCTGGGACTGTGTTCAGTCAGCACTGGTGGGACATAAAGGAGATCATGGCACCAAGAAACTGCTTGCCCTTGACAGAGCAGGTGGAGAAGGTAAGGAAGGCACTTACGTGTCTCCTGATTTGCGGTAATTCTCCGGGCACTCCAAGGACAGGCAGCGAAAGCCGCCCTGGATGTTAAAGCAGGTCTCGTTGAAGGAGCAGTTGTGGCTTTCTGCAACACACTCATCGATGTCTGCCAGAGGGAACAGGGCACAGGGTTACAACAGGGGTTACACGGAGGGGGTCACACACACACAGGGGGTCACACACAGGCCCCTCCTCTCCTGGCAGGTGCCAGACAACGATAGCGCCCTTCAGGTACTACAGAACATGGGCTGCAATTAAACACTAGTGCAGGACTGGAAGGGGAGGGCAGCAACAACAAAAAAGAAGAGAATTAGCCCAACAACCAAGAAGAGCAAAAGGAAGAGCAGCAGTGCCACTAAGTGGACAAGACCCAAGCATCTGCTGTATGTGAAATATACAGCAGTATATTTCCTTTTAATGGCTAAACTAACTCATACTATTTCACAGTCTGAATCCTCAATCCTCAGATTTTTTTAATAATTCTTTAATAACATTATAAAAACTATTCTTTACAGACTTCTGTTCTTTATAATGTAAATTTCCTGTGTATTTATTATAAGGACTTGTTTCTTCATATTTCAAGCTGTCATTTATTGCTTTGCCTGTGTTGTTGTAGGAAAGGCATTTTTTAAACACAGAACCTCACTAGAAGTGTTGAGAAGTGCCCAGTGCAGGGAGGTGTCCCTGCAGCCCCGAGCTCACCTTGGCAGTTGCGGGCATTGGGTGCCAGCCTGTAGCCAGAGGAGGGACAAGTGCACTGGAAGCTCCCAGGAATGTTGATGCATCGGTAGGAACAGATGTGCCCTCCGGTGGGCAAAGCACACTCATCAATGTCTGCAAGGAGAAAACACCTCTGATTTCCTGTGTGTTGAGGGCACCCAACCCAGTGCACACGGACAGGGCTCCCGCTGAGAGCTTCAAACAGAGTTTGATGGTTCTAATTGCTGGGCAAAGCAGATCAGCAGATAGGTGTGGCTCTAGGCAATAAAGTCTCAATAGCAAAGACTTGCAGGTATAAATGGAGGTCTGAAAAAAATTAAAGCAATATGGGGGCCCACAGGACAAAGTAATGGGCAAGAGCAAGCACTTTACAGTGATGTGTACCACAGTGCTTTACAAAAGGGAGGCAGAGGAATAATTTTATCCTTGTTCTTACAAAAAAGGAAATCAAAATTAGGTGTTCTGCCCCAGGTCTCACTGGCCAGTAAGTCCTATAGTCCCAAGTCCAAATTCAGGATCTTGTCCATGAGGTTACATCCGCACACCCCCTGTATGTGAGAAGAACCTACTCACACAATAGTTCAGAACAAGCCCCAAAAAGAGGATATATAAAATACAACCTAGCAGTATATTATATCTGTAACATATTCGTATCTTCACTTGCTGAAGACCAGAAATCCTGCTAGTTCCTCAGAAAAAATAAATTTTTATCAAGTTACAAAAGTATTTCAAGCTCCAATTCAAGTAAACAGCAAAATACCACAGAAGCACAGAGATGTTTCTAGACAAGGGCATTGGAGGGAGACCTTCACTAAATGCAGTTTCACAAGAAAATACCAGAGGGTATCAAACATTAAAATGAAACAATTGCACTGAGTTGCTACTGTTGCTCCAAGAAATGCTGCCCACCCCTCACCTTCACAGGAGATGCCGTCGATGTCGCTGAGCTGGAAGCCGCGGCGGCAGTAGCACTGGTAGGAGCCGTATACGTTGGCACACTCTTGGCTACAGGGGTTGCTCTCACACTCATTTAAATCTGAAACACAAAGTTAACACACCTGAACCCAAAATTTCTCACTGTCTTCAGCACTCCTAACACTGGACTGAGACAAAACTTTGGAAGGCAATTTTTCTAATGAAATCATAACAGCAAGAGACTGCAGTAGGTTGATTTCTCACACCATTCCAGTGGCCTTGCAAACTAAAAATCAAACAGAAACAGCTCAAGAGCAACGAGCTGTCTCTCACACCACACAGCCAAAGCTGTGTGCCACTGACAGCCGTACCTTCACATGATCTCCCATCAGCTGAAAGTTTGAATCCCACAGTGCAAGTGCAGTAGTAGGAGCCAGGAGTGTTCTCACACTTGTGAGCACAGAGGCGGCCTGGGTAGCGTCTGCACTCATTGATATCTGCAATGACAAGCACACAGAGCTCTGTGGAGCAGCTGGCTTCACTGCAACAGCAGTGTGGGCAAGAAAATGGTCATTAAAGTTTGATTTTTATTTTCCACATTGAAATTCCATCCTAGAGAGTAATGCTTGTTTAGAAACACCCCAGTGCATAAGTGGATTAGATCTATACAGGGGAAAGTTGTTTTGATCTTCCAAAGGAATGTTTTGCTGTAGGTGCATATAAAAATATCACAGAAAACAATTACACATATTCTCACAATCTTACCTTCTAATGAGATGACAGATAACATGTTCACAACACTAATACAGCTTTCTTTGAACTCTCAGCAGGCCTCTAATATGATATTAGATTTACCCAAATAGTACAGTAGGGAATTTTACATTCAGGTGACAGAGGTTATGCATAGAGCACTACCATTGCTCACACAGGGTCAGTTTTGAAGTGCCCTGGCTGCAGGTGTTGAACTCACCAATGCAGGTCCTACTGATGACATCGAAGGTGTAGCCAGCCTTGCACTCGCAACGGTAATTGCCCGGGGCATTGATACACACGTGTCCCTCCCCACAGGGCTGGTTGGGGGATGAGCACTCATCCACATCTAAAACAGACAGAGGAGAGACTCAACACACGCTTCTAAGCACGAAAGTGGAGAGAAGAGCAACGCGTCAATGTATTTCTGTGTCCCTGAGTACTTATGAGGAGTTTCGAATCAGAAAGCAAGATTTTATCAGACTCTCAGCTTCTACAAGATCAGAGTCACAAATGCAAAGTGTTCATACCAAGGCAGGTTATCTGTCAGGTGTCCTTAACGTTGATGGACTTGAGAGGGAAAAGACCAGGAAGTCAGGCAACGTCTGGAGGAAATGAGGTGCAAAACTGTTTTGTTATGCATACTCAGTAGTCACGGATCAGATCTTCATTTAGTGTAAGGTGTCATAGGCCCACAGTCAGTAGGTAGTGCTTTCATAAGCCACTTACAAAAACTGAGAACACATGCAAAGTATCTCTCTTTCCAAAAGCCAACTCAGTCGAAAGCCAGCCAAAGCCACATATGTCTTCCAGCGTTACTCAAATGGCTTCTCTGGGGCATGAAGTGGGCCTTGTGTTATCCCTATCCCTCTGTACTGAGGAGATTTGGGACCACACAGCATTGTTCCCATACACTCATATAGTCACAAACAATGTCCTTTTGTGTGTGTGTGGGCATTATAATTTCTCCTCTCCTCAGAATATAGAGTGCCATGAGTTATATGAAGGACAGAGTGGATGCTTGTCATTCTTCACTTGTTGGGACTGCCACAAGGGAAAGAACAGGATCAAGAACTGACTGTGGGAATGAGAGGAGCTTGAGCAAAGTGCAACAAACCAACGAAGATAAACGACAGATGCAAGTTCTTTTCTTAAAACTGCTTTTTCTTGCAAATTGTTCCTCACCTACACATCTTGTTCCATCTTCATTGAGATGATAGCCTCGGCCACAGCTGGGTGAGATCCGCTGGCAGGTGAAGGAGCCGTCGGTGTTAATACAGATCTGCCCAGCTGGGCACGGCGTGTTGGTGCTCAGGCACTCGTTGATATCTACAAGAGCACAAGATGCTTTCATTATGTAACCCTGCAGAGGTTTACATGCCCGTGTAACCCTTCAGAGACAAGATGTGCCCATGGCAGAACACAATTATTCATGCCCTTCAGCTTTACCAATGCAACGCTTCCAGGGCGAACACCGGGAGGTGTGAGAGGCACAGACCCCACTGAAAAGCAGTGCAAATAGGGTACAGCGCTTGTATTTGTTTCAAAGCCTCCCGTAAGCACACAAAGAGCTGACCAACAATTCAGCTCACCAGTGTAACCTGTTCTGCTTCAGTCTGCGGGTTCTGATCCAGCTCTCAACTTCTACACAAAGATCACAGTCACAAATCCAACAACGAAATCCTTTAACACCGCAGAGGGCAGAATTTGATTCCCAGTGTGTAAAATTCACCTGTGAAATTGTTTTGGTGAATATTTTGAGGGAATGCCTTTCAGGAGCCATAACTGCTACAAACTGCTGTGGCTTTGCTGGTATCTGTGACAGCAAGTTAACCCTGAGCTGCTGCTGACCCGGGGCTGCCTGCGGCAGGCACGTGGCCTCAAAGGACTTGCTGTGCACAGGCACTGGCCCCCCTCATTTTAAAGGCTGCAGTTCTGTTTTCAGTGTCAGATTTCACACTACAGGGTATGACATGCTCAGGACAATGAGGGGCTGACAGTGAGCTCCACTTGGCAGCTGCTGCCGCTCAGCCAGTTCCACAAGTCCAAGACCTGTTGCGCCGATGGGGGAATCCAAAGGTAAGTTGAGACTTGAAAATGCTACTCCAGGGAATAACTGGTAGATTTTTAGGTCACATTAGATAATATCATTTAGAGTCTGCTGGAAACCAGTAATTCTTAAGTATTTACATAGAGGTTATAATTCTGTTTTAGGGAGTCTTGGAAACAAGGCATTAACCTGACAGACTGTCATCTGTCTTTACATTAAATTCCTCTCCATGGTGTGTTATAACTGGCCCATCATTCTCATACACAGTAAGGTTCTTGATAGGCTGTAACAGGGGACAGGTCTGGAAAGACCTAGGTACCCATAAAACCATGCAGAGAAAAGGTGTAACAGAGGATGTCATAATTAAACCTTTTTATACTAAGCTTCAGGTAAAACCTATTGGATAGAGGTAGATAAAATACATCATCAATTTTGTTTCAGATAAAATACTCAAAGACTTAAGGAAAGGGTTCAAGTGCAGCTAAGTGCCTTACGTAACCCAATCCCATCAAAAAGGGCGATCTGCTATTTAAGTCTTTTATTTCATCTGTAAATCTTCCCTGGGAGACCAAGCCTGCCTTGAAAGGAGCAGAAAAACCACCGAGCAGAGCAATGCCCAGCTGAGGAACGGCTTGAGAAGCTCAGAAATCATGCAGTGAAAGTACGGCTGATCTCCCAGGCGGCCCCTGGGTGTTCCCCCAGCCCAGAACGAGCCTTACCGATACAGTTGCCGAGCGCATCTTGTATAAAGCCACTCATGCACTGTAGCTTGGGTCGGCAACGGAAGGATCCTGGAGTATTCTGACAGATAAAATCGGGGGGGCAGTTATGAGTACCAGTCTCACACTCGTCAATATCTGGTACGTCACAAAAAAAAACTGTTAGCAGGGGTGTGGCAGGGGATTTCCATCACAGTTCAAACATAAGACACAGTTAAAAGCGCCCGACAGACTAATGCTCGGCGTCCCTTCCTGCACTGCACTGCACCAGGAGCCATCTGACCTGCTGCCTCCGCCAGGATCTCAGGGAGGAGAACTCGAGGGGGTTTCATTATTTTCCTATTATTTTTATATCTAGGGGTGTGTCCATGCATATTCTGCTTTGCAAGGTTAGTTCTCACAACTAAATGGTTCCAAACTCTTGCAGAGCACCTGAAGCATCACATTCAGCAGTGCTCAGCCTGGATCCAGCACTGTGCTTAGCTTTGAAGTCGGTAAGAATTAATTATCCAAGAGCAATTTAAATTCTAACCTTAGACCCAATGCAGACATTGTTCATTTCTTGTGTAAGTGAATTCATATGCTTTCATTATCAACCATATTAAGGTTTGCAATATCCTTGCATTATTGTGCTTGAAAATATGTGCACATAAACATGATTTCTGCTAACTTTAATACTCCATTCCAGTTCAGAATACACAATAAATATTTGCGAATAAATTACAGTTCAGATGAATCAGATAAAGCAGACAAGGGCTAATGAGGCTTCAATCACAAATGTAGCCCTGTCCACATAAAAGCAACTACAATTTCATGTTTGCCACCTGGCAGTGGAATGAGATCTCCTAAAGCCATTAAAATACTAGTGGTCTCTGTCCACTGGATGCCTCAGCTTTCCCAGTCATGCAGCTACCACAAGAGCAGATGAAACTGCTTAGCCTAGAGCTTTGTGAGACTTAGTTAATGACTGTGGAGCCCATTTTAAGTGTAGGATGGGTTAATACTGAACTGGGTTCAGCAGGGTTCTACATGCAGCAGGTCTCAGTCATGTTGCTTGGCATTTAAACACCATACATGAAGATTATTCACTTTATATTTTACCCTTATTAACATAACATTAATAATTAACATATCTTATGCATATAAAACTTTCTAAGATTAAAGGCATGCAGGGCTTAGTATCTGCACTCCTTTTTTTCCATCAGAAAAGACTGTCAATACCTGCCAGTAAGTTCATTGTTGGCCTAAACGTGATGTCACTCAAATCAGCAGAAATGTTACTTCAAAGGGATCCCACAATACTTTGAAAAACATTGCCTGATGTTCTGCAGGTTTTGTGGTTGGAGTTTGTTCATCAGCTTTTTTATTTAGTCTATTTTTCATTACTGATCAGTTCCTACAGTAAAACCTTACCCAGGATTTTGGTGGAGTTAATTTACTCAGTGGGACAAAATTAGTTTATTTATGAACAATTCTAAGCTCAGGGGGGACAGACTTTCTCATAGTAAAAACCAATTCTACATCAAATGGAGTTTGCTGCTGATTTATCTCTGCAAAGGTGGAATGTCACGTGAAGTTATGGATGCACGGAACAGCATCCCTTGAGCCAGACACACCTGGAAATCAGCCACTGTTTTAGTAAAAAAGACTGCTGCTCTTGTGGCCAAACACAGCTGGTCAAGACCAGTGCTTTTATCCCCTTTTTGTTTGGAGGATTCCAGTCTGCCTGCACGGGACATACCTTTGCAACGACTGTCATCTGTCAGCTCATAGCCGGTCCCACAGCTGGTGTCCCGCTGGCAGCGGAAGGATCCCAAGGTATTGACACAGGTTTGGCCAAGCCCACAGCTGTGTGTGCCAGTGATGCACTCATTAATGTCTAGAGGAGGCAAAGTGATTCAAAACAGTAAAACAGACAGTAAATAAGAAGCATCTCTGGGAAGGGGTGACGTCAAAGACAACATCATCTGCTTGAGTCTAGTGCAGATGATGTCTCAGCTGTGTCTGAGGGTGTTACAGATGGGCTGCGCATGCATGGTCTGCTGGAGTTGGCACTGTTTGGTTAATGTTGGACTCAACAATCTACAGGGTGTTTTCCAGACTGATTGACTCTATTATTTGGTTATAGTGCCCACATGAATGAGGCAAACTTTCAGGAATCCCTCGCTTGCTCTGCCTCCTACCAACATATGGCTGAGGCACTCCCTGAGTAACAAGTTCCAACCTTCTACTTTAGAGCTACTGATAGACATTTCTTTTGTGCATTTTTTTATCTTTGAATGCACAAGAAAATTTGACATCCATGTCTAGCAAATGTAAAAGTTCTTCCTTTTTATATTTAGTGCTATTTCAGTGTTAATCTGACCAATCATCAATATCTATTTTATATTCTGAAGTTTGTATATGAGCTACTTAGATTCCATTTTCAGTCAGTGACAGAAAAACAGTGATTAATAACACTTTTCCTCCTAGAACAGCTGTGCAGACTTATCAATTACTATCTTCTTCTACAACAGACAACAGGTATTTTATTCTGGTTTTATGCACAACAACAAATTCAAGATCTGCCTCTTCCCCACTCTAAATCCTCTGCCTTTTCTACCGATCCTTTCTTAACTGCAATTTCCCAAATTCTCACTTCAACACTCCAAACCACCTTTTTATGATCTCACCTCTTTCCCCAGCTGGCATATTCTGATCTTTCATGTCTGGATATGTTCAGACCTATTCCTGCCCTTTTAAAACAAGGATGCTGATACCCAAGGCACTGGTTTTACGTCTGTTACCTTCACAGGTGATGCCGTCTGGTTGGAGCTGATAACCAACGAAGCAGGAGCACACGTAACTGGATCCTGTGTCTCTGCACTGCTGAGAGCAGGGGCCACCACCTAATGGGTATTTGAAACAGTCCTATGTAACGAGCAGGCTCTTTGTAGCAAGTGGAACAAACCATCAACTTACAGGATATTGGATGATTTGGTTAGAAAAGCAGTTAAGTGAACACACATATACAAAAGACAGAAAGCTCTAAAAAAATAATACAAGAAGGGTTATCCTGGCAGATAGAAAGACAATACTATAGGGAATTGACGCAAAATTTGGCTCATCATTAAGAAAACTTCCTTTTTCTGATCTTGTTAAAAGATCAATTAATATTAAAAATATTTAATATTCCCAAAATAGAGAAAAGTCTATATACTTCCAACTATTCCTGGTAAGAGTGTTGATATTCTTAGTATGGAATTAAAAAAAAAAAACAAAAGCGTATTTCAGAATGGCTGGACAGGCATTAAACAAGAGGTTTGAGATGGGCACAATCCATGTGAGCAAATGCAACTATACTACTTTGTAAATACTTTATAAAATAACTTTAGTAAGTGTAGCTATTTCTAATGAGGACAGGGCTGTTAATCCACCACAGCAAACAGGCTGTAGGCAGAACTCCTGATTTGCAATTAGCCATAGCAATCCATCTCTTGCAGGCAGCTGATTAACTGACAAATACAGCAACTGCTTACATGAAGAAATAACGCTAGGAAAATATGTAACACATTCTTCTATGTCATCTCCTGTAATTAGCAGCTGCAGACAAGCAGGACTGGCAGTGCTGGCTCAGCTTTGCTAATGGAGACATTTCCACTCTCTCCAGAGTGTAGCAGCTGTAGAACACGGAGCACAGTAAATCATCTCTCAACTGGAATATTGGTCTATTAAATTGATTTTATCCTAAATACATTTCTGAGTTCTGAAATGCTGGCAGAAAACAGTGAATCACTGCTGCTTTACGTTTATAGACACGTAAATCACATGTGACAAGCAATACATCAGAATGCTTAGCAGAACAATATCCCAAATACACATTCTTCCCAGGAGGCAGAATAGCAGGATTAATGAGGGCAGTAGCCACTTTTCTTCCTTTCCTTTAGGTGATGCATCTCAAAAGGAAACAAGTTTCATTTCATATTCAGCACCTTGATCATCCCAGGAGGAGAATAAAAAATGCACATATTTAATACAGGATCCCATGTCCTGAAGAATCCCACAGGTTCAAGGGTGACTGACATCTCTGAGGTATTACCCACTACATGTTAAATAGAAGTTAAATGTATAGTCTCAGCTTCAAATGGGTAAGATGAACTCCACTATGGGAAACAATGCCTTCCTAGTATTTAGGAACTATTCAGGCCCACTATTTCTTGGAAAGGCTCTTCCTTCTTTTATTTTTACCCCTAACTAGCTTAGGCAAAAGGTTTTGGTTAATCTCGAGATCTAAGCTGGCTTCACTTTTATTGAAGAGAGCTGGCTACCAGGACTAGTCACCTGACTTACCTCTGCAGCCATCATGCAGATAAGGATCTTCTTGGTCTAGTTCCTCCTTTGAAATCTCAACTAAAAAGAAGGGAGATAGACATTAGAGGAGAAACCACTTTTCTTATCAAGGTAAAATACTTGGTGTTCTTGGGATGGGATTCAGATCATGGTTTTGGATAAACCAGGGCAAAACTAAAGAGCATTATTTACGTATTTTACAGCTATTTCATACTTAAATTTGACATTCAAATGCACGTGCCCATGGGGCATTTTCCATCTGACTGATCCAATGTGAAAGTCATGCTGTGATCATAGATTACATATGGACTGATGTTCTCCAATGCAGGTTCTTAGCACCAGGCTTTGAACCAGAGCTTCATCTCATTTTCATAAGATATGTTGTTGAGGCATGCTTGGCTTCCACTAACTTTATAGTAGCTTGGGGTACTCACAGATTTAATGAAAATCAGATTAACCTCAGTTATTTATTTAGACTTCATTCCAAAAAGAACTCCACACCCAGCTTCTGGGCACCACTTTTATGGCATTCTTTCAAATACACTTATATTCCTTAACCTGCAGAGTTTTGCTCAGTGGTACTTGTGCCACGTGCAGACTCTGTTGTGTCCACATGGACAACATCAAAGGGCTGAACACACCCACTGCCTGAATCCAATGCTTGCCCAAAGGAATAGCTAATGGACTTTCTCCAGTGGCACAGCAAACTCTAGATGCTTGTCCAAAAAGCTGCCTTACAAAATGAAGCTTTTGTTACTAACAAAGTGTCTGTTTGAGTTGCTTGTTCTGCCTTTCCACAGGCAATTTTTACGGCCAACAGGGTTATGTGACATCTTGTGTCTTAGTTCCTTGCTGAGGACATTGTCCTGCCCTGCTCGTGGGCACAGCAGTGCATAATGGCTCTGAAGTGTGCCACAATAACCACACTACCTGTGTGCTGTGTGTGCCACGTGCCCACAAGGGTGAGCAGGCAAATACTCACAGCCATGCTCCCAATTCTGCATTTGCAGGTGTCTCATGGCATCCAGGTACATTGAATATGCCCATTTTTGTCATTAGGAGAGTGGTCTGAGGGCAAGGGATCTACCAGCATTTAGGCATCTTTCAGTGGGTAAAGATGCTATTAAAAATTGATAGCTCATACTCAGCTTCCAAGACCAGATCACTATTGCCATTTAGTTTTACATTTAAGTTCCATTTAGTTACCATTACTTGTTACATTTAAGTTCTGACACCAGGAACTAACTAAGCACATTCTAGCTGTCTTAGCCTCTTATTCCCAACAACAGCATTTCAGCTTTCACTAGCCAAAAAAATTAGCTCCAAAACATGCATCATTACATTATCAGATGAGATGTCAAGTTAGAGGAATTCCAAGAGAAATCATTTAAAGCACAAATACTCCTTGCAGCCTGTATCATTTTGTGTCTCCCTCTTTTGAAGTCTGCAATAAAATACCTTGCTGTTTTTTAGGCACATCATCGCTGATGGACAGACCAATGTCTTCTGCACCTTTCCCACAGCAAGACCTGAAGACAATTCCACACTGGTATCCCATCCTCGGGTTGGGATCACAACTCTGTCCTTGAACTTGGGCAGCCTTTCCCAGCAAACAACAGTGGCAACATGTCTGTTAAAAAAAAATAAAATACATGAATAAAGTCAATTCATGGCCCTGACCAGGGTTGGTGTTACCAGGTCATACAGAGAAGCTACTTTGCTCTGAAATGCACAGTCAAACATTAATTAGGAGCACCACAGTCCTGCCCTGGTTTCCAGCAATAACACATGGTCCTCCTCTTCCAGAGCTGCTGAACTGCAGCCTTGGAATACACGCCAGGAGTGAGCACAGGACAAGTTAATCCCATGCAGGTTTCCTTTGATTACAAGTTGAGAAGATGCTGCTGCTTTATTCTGGTTTTTATCTTGCTGTTAGAAACAAGCAAAAGTTCTCTGCAACTGGTGTCTGCCAATTGCTACTGTCATGTGAAAGCAGAATTAAGCTTTTATTATTAATTTTGTTCTTCCAGACTTGAACAAAATAACCTGCATCATTAAAGACAGCAGATATTTGTTTGGTGGGATGGCTCCTCACCACCCACTTTTTTCACTTGGTTCTCCAACTACTCCCATCCAGTGGCAGATGCTCCAGTTTTATCACTATTATGTCTGGGATTATTCAATCTTTTGTGGCTTTCTTGGATGCCTTTAGAAATAAATACTTGATGATCTCTTCCAAGAATTGCAACATTGCTCAATATTTACTCTAACACGTCAAGCAATTCCCTGAGGCATCCTTCTCAAGGTTTGTAACATCTGACTGTAATTTTGTTAGATTTTCGATGTTCATCAGCATAAATTAAAAGACAAAAATGAAAAGTGAGCTGAAGATTCATTATTTGACTTAAGCTTGCATATTTTTTATAACCAAATCTTATTTAAGCTATGGAATACAGCTCATGTCTTGCCAAATTTTAGTATTACATACTTTTGGATATCCTCACTGGCTTCTGCTGTCAGGCATATGAATTGACTCAGTCTACTTGTTAGTCTTGTCACATGAGGTTCAAACTGGGAGTTACAGACTTTCTCGGGGTTTTTTTTTTTTTAAGGAGTGATCATTAATCTTGCCATTTCTGAAGTGCTGAAAAGCCTTTATTTCTTTCAGGTTGAGCCACCATTTGAAAGACCTCAGTGTCCAGCTGATGTGAAACCTTGAGTACAGAGCTTGCTGAGTCTTGCAACATCTGCAGGAAACTGTATCTTCAATTAACTGATTGTGTGCCCTGCACCATTTGTTCCAGCCTATATTTATTCTAACTGTGCACGAGGCATCTTGGTTTAGCAGCTTAATCATGACAGTGATTGACATTGTTATCCCACAGCCAAAATGATCCAGAGCTGGGAAGTGTCAAGTGTTTTCTTACTGATGTTTACAGTAACTGGGTTTTCTTATTGACCCCAGACTCTGTTCCAGTTCGGTTCTGGAGGTGTTTGCAGCCAATTCCCAAAGACTGCCCGCTGCCTGGAAGCCAGCTGTGATGAGCCAGAACCACCACTGCCTTCGTGGATGGGACAATTTTAAGATCAAGCTGTTATCACACCCTCCCACTGCCTGCAAGCCTCTGCTTCCTATGTGATCCCAATAATAATATCCAACTTTTTTCCCCATTATTAGCAAAATCCTATGCAGCTTCAAAACCATGCCTTGCTCTTCATGTTTGGATAGACAGCTATCTGTCCTACCAGAAATCCCATTATCCCTTCCCCGCCTTCTCACAGGAAGGAATGAAGATGGAAGGAGTAAAGGAACCACGTCACATGTGAGAAATCTGAAGATTTGTTTTTGGTGTGATTGGGAAGAGCCTGAAATTGCTTTGATTAATAAGGTCTCTTGATTAGTTAAAGTCTTTATTGAACATTAGTTCTTGATTACTTTAAGTTCTTACTATTTATGTTTGCACATGAGTCAGCAGCTCTGCAAGGGTGAATCCTGTGCTAACACTGCCTTTGGGATCTGTCCACAAGAGGTCTCTCCTTTGCTGAAATCCAGACAGTGTAACTGGGAGACGCTAGGAAAAACAGGCTGGAAAACCACACATAACTCAGCAGAGTTTTTCAGAACTTAGGAAGAGCTGAACAAAAACTAAATATAAGATGAACAGTCCAAAGCAATAAAATTTTTGTGCTCACCTACTTTACACAACTGAAGGGTCCTTGACAAAACCTGTGAGCTAAGGATGTATCTCAGTCTTTGAAAAGTACTGAAGACAAGTTTTGGGGAAAATGCCCAAGCACCTTAAAGGTGCTCAAATTTCTACAAGCTTCACTCCTTTCTGCAGGGTTGTTGTGGTGGAAACTTCCATGAAATCCATTTCTACATCTCCTGTACCAGCAATAAGTCTGGAAATTGATTCCTGTCATTTGATGAAGATTTTAAAGATTAATGATTCATTTTGCATCCCTTTTTTTTTTCCAAGGCAGGAAAAGCTATGTTTCCAAACAAGCCCATCATTACCTATTGCTGCCGCCTTTCCTGTAAAAGCTGAGGCAAGTGTTTTCAAAATATGGTCTTTTTATCTTCTTTCCAATCCCAAGTTTTGGATTCAAAGGAAAGATTAGCTGCCTCATTTGCTGCAAAGTGCTGTGATTAATCCTAGTAATTGAATCACTAAATCGCTCTTTCTGCTTCCTTGAAGGAGACAAAGAGGACCCAAAAGATTTTCTATGTGAACTAAGCTAAATAAAAATGGACCAACTCAGGCAAAATGAGATTGAAGGCCATGAGAGACAGGTTTGGTGTGAATGTAAAAAGCTTGTTTGCCACAGCAGAGCACAAGTGCCAGACACAGTGTGCCTCAAGGCCATCAGATTCAAAATGTATTTAACAGAAGAAACAATGAATTGTTCACTGATATTAGATCATAATGTCCCTCACAGATCTAAGGGGTTACCTTTAAAGTTACTGCTACAGCCACCTCAGGGAAGCTGTTATGTGTAGGATATTCCTGTCAGGGAGTGGGAGAGCAGAACGTGGCTCACAAAGGTTCATTAACTCTGACCATGGTTATAGCAGTAAAGTGAACAGGCACAGAACGTGGGCTCAGGGCACTACCTCACAGTCATCCGTGATGTGTAGACATCAGCAAGCTCTAATGGCAACTGCCATCCCCTCACACAATGCTGAGGCATATTTTGGGGTGAGTACAGCCCAGTCGGGGTTCCCACCAGCCCTCCTGCACTGTGTGCTGCAGGCAAGGACACCAGCCACATGACAGCTGTGCTGAGCCACTGCCTACCACCTTCTGAATTGAAGGGGTTTATTTTAGCTGAAGGAACCATTCCACATCTTTGAGCAGTAGGAAGAACTAAAATCAGTCTCATCTGTTTCCAACACCACTGCCAGAAGCCCATAACGGGACCAGAGCTGTTCAGGACCAGGTCATGGGCAAGGTCTTGATCTTATTTGTGGAACTTTCTTCCACACACACTCTGCTCCCTTTCAAGCAATGACAGACAAAGACAGTAATAAAAGCAGAGGGCAGGGCACAGATTGACTGAAGATGTCAAGGACAGGCATTTTTATTCTGATGTCACATCCTGGTATTATAGGCTGGTGGATGTCTCTATCCAGCTGTAAATCAAAGTCATGTTAACTTAGGGCACTTACACAGGCTGGAATTATAAGTATCCTGAAAGGATTAAGTGCAGTCCTACCCCTTTGGACCACCAGTATTGACAACCACTGAGTGTGACCCTGGGCTGTGAAGCTCTAATGAAACCTGAAGTCTGTAAGGCGGCTGAGCTTCTCACCCACCCCTCCCTGCAGCACTGATGTCTTCTTTTCATGCACAAGTAGTTTCCTGGCCAATTACCCATTCAAGACTTTCCACCCATTAGCACTCTACACCCTGGGCCTCTGCTAAAATGCCATGTGACAGCCTGCTTCCCTCAACAGGGAATTGATTCCCAGAGACAGGGAACAGCTTCCCAAAGACATGAGGTGCAGGTGGGGAAAAACTGTTCATGTGCACCAAAGTCTGCTGAACTTCAGGGCCAACCCTTCATACAGTCAACACCTCTTGTGGAGGATGAACAGGAGTAGCTCTGATGCCTCACCTTGAAGTACTGGGCCTCGCAGGTGGAATTTTCAGCAGCATGTGAGTCACACTCCTCGCGCACGTTGGCAAATTCCAGCCCGTCGGAACAGGATTGCTTCTCCAGCTGGCTGCGGCAGCACTGCTCCTGGCTCATGCTGGGCCAGGGTGGGAGCAAGGGGAGAGAAACGGCACACAGGGGTCAGGAACAGGCACTGCAACCTCACAATCAGCACCTGAACCACTTACAGGGAAAGGGGTTCTCGTGGGAACGCGGTCACATCATGAAGATATTCCCTGCCACCATCAGGTACAGAGTGTGGAACGAAGATCAGAGCATTCCTCTGGGGGACAACTGGAGATAACGGGGAGAAATGAAGATACCAAGTGAAGTCCCAGGGAGACACCGTGTATTGCAAGAAAGGGGCAAAGAAAGACAAGGGAAAGAAGAGTATTACAGGGCAGGCAGGTGTGGAGAGGAGCCAGGAAAAAAGTGTGCAGGAAACGCAGCTTTGTTAGTTCCACTGCTCATAAAAGCATTCCATTTTATCTCAGTGTCAGTGAGTAAATTGGAAACTCCTTCCTGTAGGAAAAAAAGCCTGCATGAGGAGGCTTTAAACTCCTCTAGTCATGTTACTACTGCCCCATGAATGCAGAGCCCAGTGAAGATCTCTCTCCACTCTGATTTTATGGGTAACTCTGCTTTGTTAGGTAGCTTCATGGCTGAGGCTTTTCCAGTGCCACCTTCCATTACAGACACTGGGAAACAGAGAAAAAAAATAAAGAGGAAAAAATCCCATTACACATACAGGGATATAAGCTATCCCAAATACAGTTCAACCTTATGGATTCTATTTATAGTACAGCAGGGGCACCTAAAAGGCATGACCTGGTATGTCAGAGCTCTCTAAGAGAAAACTCCTACAAACGCACTATTATATCCACCTTCTACATCCTACAGACCAACAATACTGAACACATTCACCCTTTTTTCCCCCCTCAACTCTAATTATTTGAACTCAGATTATGCATCTCTGCACAGGGGTGAGGTTATTAAGCTACACTCCCCAAGATTCCCAGTTACTAATTACAGGATTGCACACGGGTCCCTCCCAACCCAAGCCATTCTGTGCTTCCATGATGAGTAATGGTCCGACAGTGCAGTTCTCACTTGGACAACAACAGCCCTGAGATTTCAATGCATAGGAACAAAACCCAGGATAAATTCATGAGCAAATCATTCAAAAATAGACTCTAAAGTCACAGCAAGAAGTTAAGCCCAGGACAGTAACTTGAATTTGGCAGGGTATTTGAAGGTT
The DNA here is from genome assembly GCA_013397135.1 of Pachyramphus minor. Classification (NCBI taxonomy): domain Eukaryota; kingdom Metazoa; phylum Chordata; class Aves; order Passeriformes; family Tyrannidae; genus Pachyramphus; species Pachyramphus minor. The sequence continues at coordinate 84,740 of VYXB01002807.1, forward strand.
TTGATATTTGATTTGGTTCCAGTTGGAAAGAATATGTAGCTTTTCTGTTGCTGAAATTCCCTCTGAAGCAGAATTTCCATTCCCTGCCCAGCTCTGGGGTGGTCTGACTGTCAGGGCTTTGGAAGCCTCTAAAACCTGAACTTCAGGCCCAAGAGTGTGGGAGCTGAGACTTTCCAGCTCCCTCAGCCCTGCAGGTTCTGCTGAGGAGGTATGTTAGCCCCAGACAAGCAAACAAACAAACAACAGCCTTTCAGGAGATCCGTTTGATTCCCAGGGTGCCTCTCTGTTTTCAAACACAGGCCATCTCTTTGAAATCCCTCACAAATTGGCAATTTCAACCAAAACAAGCAAGTTTCTTACAATGTTTCCCACAGCTGTATTCATAAGTCATGTGGCCCACCCCAAATGTAATAAGGAATTAAACACCAATTGAATAATAGATTAAAATACCATTTGCTCATTCTCAGAACAACAACAATAAAATCACACTTCATTGGACAGCTTACAATAATGGCTTTTAAAACCAGAGAAAGTAGAGCAGCACTTTCCTGTGAATTTCGCTTTTTAAAATTATTTTTAATATTCAAAAAAGCTAAAGGCTGCTTTTTCCTTATCTGCCTGAGTTAAAACAGTGCAACAGAACTTCCCTGAAAATAAACAGGTATTCCCGATATGGCTGAAATCCTAAAACACTAAATATGCAATCTCCAGGACCATGAGGCTGCATAGCTGACACTCACTAAGGGTATTTCAGGCAAAATCGAGCATTTCTGAAAGATGAGTTTTATTCATGGCTCACTAGTGAACAGACATCACTCACACACTTAAAAAGTCCCTATTTTCTGTTTCAGATGTTGATCTAAAATTCGAGTTATTTTATCTCTAGATAATTTGATTTTAAAATCAAGTTAAGAAACCGTGTTTTACATTCTCATTTTACTTTTGGTTAAAATATAACCCATGTTACTGATTTTCATGGAGATAATTTCCAGATGAAAATCTCCATGCCCATTTACCTCCACAACATATTCACATTTGTTATCCTCCTTCCCAGAGGATGTACTCCTAAACCTTTACAGATCTCATAATCACCTATTTTTTATTTCTTTTTTTTTTTCCATGAAAGCATAAAAATTCTACTTTGCCCTGAAAACAATGTCTTCCTTGTCAGTCTGATTTCATTACCTTCTGCCTGCCTCCTACTTACTTCAAGCTATGTCAGTGCTGTTCATGTGCACACTGGAAGGTCTTGGACAAAATATTAAAATTGAAAACAATGATTTTGCAAAAACAAGCTGGATCTTCCACCCTTAGGTTCCTCACTCTGCATTCCTGCAATGCTAATTATGAAGAATGTTATTCCCTGTGTAACTCCAAGAAGACTTTACACAGTGTCAAAGGCATGCAATTCCCATATGGAGATACGCTGTTTCTGGCACGGGAATCAAGTTCACTTGCTAAGAGTTCTGGGCGGGGGAAACTCTACAGTTTGATAGGAAGAAGATTTATTGGGCAGGTTGAGTTCCAGAATGAAATGGCAGCTCTTTCCAGCTGCTGTGAGTTTAACCACGCCACGAGAAAATGAATGAATGGGCAAAGAGCTGCTGCTCTGACAGCCAGGACATTGCTCATTAAAACTCCACACTCGTATTTATTCAGTCACAGAGACACAGAGATAAACACCAAGAGGGAAACTCATATCTGGGGCAAGAAAGTGCAGTAGGAAATGGCAGAATTTTGAACCCAGAGCCTTGTTTCAGCTTGAACACCACAGTGTAACAGGGATCAGATGGATCTCGGAGCTCACGTGCTCTTCAGACAGGCTGGCTCACCCCATGCAGGACAGGACAGTGACCATGTCTGCAGTTTGAACTGCACCACACTCAGCAAGGGACACTCACACAGCTGGCAAGTCCCTCAGGAACCCAAAGAGGCTCTGGGGGAAAGGATCCAAAAGAGATTCTGGAACCCAGACCTGTCACCCTGTTTCTGGGGCACACAGCTGATACCAGAACAATGGTGCTTGAAAGCAAAGCCTGCCTTCCTTCCCTGTGGAAGGAATTCTCCCCTGTGAGGGTGGAGGGGCCCTGGCACAAGGTGCCCAGAGAAGCTGTGGCTGGTCCATCCCTGGAAGTGTCCAAGGCCAGGTTGGACGGGGCTTGGAGCAACCTGGGATAGTGGAAGGTGTCCCTGCACATGGCACAGCGGGAACTGGATGGGCTTTAAGATCCCTCCCAACCCAAACCATTCTGGGATTATCTGATTGCTACGGATGTGTTTTAAGTGGTTGGGCCAAGATCAAGCTGGTGCAATTCTAACTCAGTAAGACAGCTGGCAAGCAGTGGGCTTGCTTTGAGGAAAGGAGTCAATCTGAGACACCATTAAGTTATGACAATTCTAAGCACATGACTCAAAACCAGTGGGTACATTCTTGTGAAGCACATCAGGGAAGGCACTCACACCTGATCTGTCCTGTTAGCACAGCCCTGGCACAGTAACAGCACTAAATCCCTCATACTACAGGAACTTACTGAACCTGCTCCCTTCCCAATGTGTTTCGCCCTCACATTCAGCTGTGAGCCTCGCAAACTGGAGCTGAGACACACAAGGTGAAAAACTCCCCCCTGGCTTTGCATCACACTTTTCTAGAGCCCTCAGAGCCAGATGGTCAGCACTGAACTGCACTGCAGGTCAAGGGATCCCAGCTGGGGTTTAAACAACCAAATAAATTCTGTCATGTGCCCCCAGCAGCTCCCACTGCTGCAGGTGTCTAAATAGTCCTACTGGCACCAGCCCAGACCTCAGCAAACACAAGGAACCGGGTTTATTCCTGCTCCACAGAGACAGGAACAAATTGCCTGGGGAATTGCACTCCCTCAGGGCTCTCTCTGGCTCCAGTTACACCAGCAATTAGGAGGAAAACTGGCCCTTACTTTTCTGTCTGAAATGCCATCACAAGTTGAAAAAGGCATCCTGAAGTGGTTTCTCTGTACCTCTCACAGCTGTGCCAGCTTGAAATCAGAGCTGGAGTGAAAGAGTATTGCCATTAAACAAAATACCCCAAGGTGCCAATTCAACTTACTCATTTCTAGAGCGAAGCCCAGCTTTGGGAGGAGTTACATTTTTCTCTTCTGCAGCCATGAATAAATGCAACTGAACCACATTTATCAGCCTCAGGTGTTATCAAAAATGGTTCATACCTCTCACAGAATAACTGTCTTTTATTTTACTATTATAATTTTCTTAATTACACCTCAGTTATGCACAGAAGCTAGAAGAAGCACTTAGTAAGCTTTTTTTTTAGTTCCTATGAAGTCCTAGGGAGTCTCTAAAATGAACATCTTTAGAAAAATAAATTACTTTTACAGCAAAATGGCAAATCACATTAATCAAATGATCATTAAATCATCAAGATTCTCACTCCCAGATTGTTTAATAAACTTGGTTTCCTGTTTTTCCTGCCTCTGTTTTGTCTGTAAGTCTTATAACCCTTCAAGTATTTCCTAAATTGGCACTTCAGTGCTATCTGTCAATTCTTCTGCTTAAGAGACTCCTTCCAATGCCAGTGTAAATGCAGAAGTCAGAAAACATGGACAGACTTGCCTGGAAGACACATTCTTTCCATAATGAAGATCAATCCAACACTTCTACAATTACCAAAGTTAAAGCACTTTGCAATCCATTTGAACAGAGGCGAGAAGAGAAAGGAAAAGTGCTTTAAATACAAAGTTCTCTGTGAAGCTGCCCCTCCAACCACTAATCAGAAAGTATGAGCTTTAGTAATTAAGTGTAAGAAGTGCATTTAACAGCAAAAATAACACAAGCTATCACTGATATAAAAAATAGGAATGGCACAACCACATGAGAAATGCAGTAGAACCAAAATCTTACTGTGCAAGTGATTTTAACATTTCAATTCATTATTTCATTTGGTAGATTACCAAATAGTATCCTATCAATTATCAACAGAAATAGGAAATCTCTTTATTAACTAAAAGGTACTATTTTCTATAGTCAAATACATTTCATAACATCACAGAATGCTTTCGGTTGGAAGGGACCTTAAAGCTCATCTCATTCCACCCATTCCATGGGCAGGGACACCTTCCACCAGCCCAGGTTGCTCCAAGCCCTGTCCAACCTGGCCTTGGACACTCCCAGGGATGGGGCAGCCACAGCATCTCTGGGCAACCTGTGCCAGGGCCTCCCCACACTCACAGGTGAGAATTTCTTCCCAATATTCAACCTAATTTCCCCTTTCAGTCTGAATCCACGGTGAACCCATGACCCCCACTGAAATGTTCCCCCTTTGAAAAGGAACACAGGAAGGATTGTCAGGAGAACATGGTATTACATAGAGTGCTGTCTGTTTTCAGGTGGAACTGAAACATGGAAACATGAAAACATAAGCTGTATTTGAATATATTACGCCTAACTACATACCTGCATTCTCTGGACTCGGATATCAGCGGCAGAGAAGCACACATTCTGTTTTTGTTTGCCCATTCCACACCCTTGTCACAGCATTCTTCCAGTGACAGCTCTGCAGAAAGAAAGCCACAACAGTCTGTTTAATACAAACTTGTATCTGCCAGTTAAAAAAGCCCAAGCAAGCACCAGAAAGGGAGTTTGACCCCCCCACAGAACAGGGCACCCAGACCCAAAACAGCCATGGCCAAACAAAGCTCCTGGCAGCACCTTGCAATAAGCCCAATTATTATCAAATGTGGCAGTAGCAGCAAGCAACTTTTTCAAATCCTGAAGAATACAGGATAAATCAGTGATATCAGAGAGAGCTGAATCTCACTACAAGTAAATTTGCGAAACTGAGGTAATTATCCAAGTAATCTGTTTTACTCAAAAATACACCTGTAAATGCCAAAGTATTGTAGAGAGGGACAAAAGGGTATATGGTATTTTGATCACTTAACATATGACAGAAAAATTAATCTAGATACCAGCTTAGACCGAACTTGAACCTAAGGGGAAAAGCACATTGAAAACAATTATTTCCATAGAGTGTATTTTGCAAGTCTTTAATTTAATACAACTGAATACTGTTAATGAACTGACAAGCACTACAGGTTTGCTTCATATTCCAAGTGCAAAAGTTCACTGCACAGCAGGTGTATCAGAACTTGGAATAAAACAGGAGTCACATTTTCCTATTAATTACCTTGTAGTCTGAACACTGAACAGCTCCTTGTGTAACAAATACACAATGTGTGTAAAACCCCCCTCTGATTATCCAGAGGGACAGCTTTCTAATGCTTTCTCTGTGTTTCATAAGTTTTTTTGGCCCAGGGCCTGCCAGGCTGCTCCCAGGAGTGCTGAGGGAGCTGAGGGATGACACCGCCAGGCCACGCCCAATTACCTGAGGGCTCCCGGTGAACCAGGGAAATTCCTGAAGAAGGAGAGAGAACAAAGGCCTCCCTGACTTCAAGGACAAGAGAGATCTGGGAAACTACAGGCTGGGCAGCCTCTTATAGAATCATTAGTGTTGGAACAAGCCTCCCAGCCTCCCTGTGCCCAATGCCCACCTTGTCCACCAGCCCCGAGCACTGAGTGCTACAGCCAAGGCTTCCTTGGGCACCTCCAGGGGTGGGGACTCCAAACCTCCCTGGGCAGCCCCTGCCAGTGCCTGACCACCCTTTCCATGAGGAAATTCCTCCTGATCTCACCTGGCAGAGCTTGAGGCCAGTTCCTCCCATCCTGTCGCTTGTTCCCTGAGAGCAGAATCCAACCCCTACTCCTGTCAGGGAGTTGGAGATCCTTGCCCAAATTACCCATGAAGCTGCTGGCAGAACACGGATTGCACACCAGGTCATGCCATGCCTCCCGGGACTGCCTCATCCTTAGTTTTAGTCCAAGCACATCTAAAGTGAGCACAGGTCAGCAGGCAGCCACATTATATTCAAGACTATCCACCCTCACAAATTACTTCCTGCAGTGTCTCCTAAGGACAAGCACCTGTCTCCTCTGGCTCTCCCTACACCACTTACAGAGCCATCGTTACCAGGTGCTCCTGATGTGAGGGGGTTCCAGCCCTCTCCCATCTGTCCACATACTCATCTCCTAAGTAGTTGCAGTTATCAAAATAAGCGGAAATAATTAAACTGTTCATGATCACACTAACTTTGACACACATCAGAGTTTGCTCAACTGGAAGATGTTCAGATGTGGGGAAGGAAAAAGCAGCTGAAAGCAAGTAGAGAAGGTAACTCTGGGGTTTTTTTGCAGGAAACAACTTGTATTCCCAACTAGTGAATACAATCCTAGGATTCAAAGCATAAAGGAAAAAGTTAAATGAGATTTTAAAATGTGTCAGTCATCTTGAGGTACAGTCAGTTGTAAAGTGTAAAGCTCTGGAGTCCTGCAGAGAATTCTGGCTTTAAGAAAGATTACATCAAAATGGAAGATGAGTAAAGAAAGGTTAGGAGGATGGCCAGCGGAATCAAAGCCCTGCTATATGAGGAGAAAGTGGGAGAAACAGACCAACCTGTGAAAGGATGTGGTTTCTGTCAACAAATACTACAGCAGTAAACAATCCAAATACTAGGATCCAGAAAAACAAACATTTTAGTATGAAAATCATTACATGGAATTACTCTGAGGGTTAGTTTATAACAAGAGTTCGGTACTCTGTGACCCAGGTCACCCTTCTTCTCTTACTTATATACCCAAAGTAATGGTCAAAATTCCGTCATTACTAAGTCAAGGCAAATATTTCTCCTGAATCCCTCAGTGTGTCCAGAATCCATGCCAGTGTCTGAAAGCTAAATGCAGTTTACAATGCTACAGAAAGAATCAGTCTAGTAAATAACCATCTGCCCGTGGTGAAAGCCAGGCATTTGTGTCTGAGCTCTTCTCTGGCAATAGGGACCCTGTCTGGGGCTCTCTGGGTGACAAACATCAGATGTATCAAATTTCATACAATGGGTTGCAAATAACCATGTTTTTAGTGCTGCTGTCTGCAATCAATCTTAACTGTGTTGAAAAATGATACACATTTAACTTAAGCACAGAGCTGGCTGCAGGTTTTGCAAAGCTTTGTAAAAAATGGTCTTGGGCCAAGTTCCTCCCCAGAAGGACAATCCCTGGCTCTGGACACCAGTTCTTCTCTCCAAGCTCTGGCAACACACCTCTACTCGAATGAAATAACTCAAGAATTCAAAGCAGGCCAAGCTAAGCAAGCTTGTCTGTAGGAGTGCATCCAGACAAAGGAGGATCACGGAGAGTTTGCTGAAGGAGAACTGTGGTCCAGGCTCATTGTTTTGGTGACATCACAATTCATATCCTCCAAAGGTCCTGCCAAAAATCTCCTGAGAATTGAGGGAAGTGAAAAACAAGCAGTAAAAAAGGACTCCACCCTTAAGTCCATTCTTCTAAAACATAACAATTAAACAGTGAAAAACATTTTCTCTTGACTTTGAAGTTGCTCTAAAAATTGTAATTCATGAGCAAATCCTTACCCTTTGATATCTCAGAAAGTGTGTGAGCCAGAAGTGATTCTGACCATCTGGGCATTCAGGGTTGGTAATTAGTATTTAGGAATAGGCCCCTTATCCTCTCCTAGCTGCATTTTTCCAGCATTGTGGACTCAACTGCACACACGTGCATATTCATGTCACTCTCAGTTGGAAACCTTTGGGCAAGCATTTCATACTAGGGCCACCTGTGCCTCCTTACACCCTCTTCAGAGGACCAACTGCATGGGGACTACAGGCGGCTGCTTCAGGGTGTGCAAGGGATGGGGCAGTGGGAGGCAGATGGCAGAACTGCTCTGATTACAACAGCTCGAAGAATCTCACTTTCTGAACAGAAAACAATGGCTGTTTTTTCTCTGGTTGTGACCCTGTGTCTCAGTGCAGCTGATGAGTAATGGCACCCCTCACAGCTGGAGCAGGAATGACCAGTCTGCTCTTCTGAACCTGGTGCTCCTTCAAGAATTCTGCCAAGTGCATAATGTTTCATGCCAATCAGCCAGAGAACTCCCAGGCATCCCAGAGGAAAAGCCCTTCTGGGAAAGGCTGGTGACATTGCCTGTGCTCAGTGGCAATGAGCCCTTTTATTTGGAGGGTGAAACACTACAGTTGTGACATGCAGGCATACACTAGGTGGTCCATTTTGTAAATCTGAGAAGCACTTGTTCAGCTTTCTGGTTTCACAAGACAGAGAAACGTGATAACCCAGAGCTCTGGCTAGGTGGTAGAGTGTTGACTTCCTTTTCTAGATACACTATTTGGCATGCTAAAGGACTAGTTTATTTTGGATCAAATGCAACACAGCTTTATCACCATTGGTCCCTTTACCAAAGCATGTGCATCAGGGCATCCAAAAGAACTCAAGCTGTGTTGTGGGGTGACAGCGAGGATGCCTGTCCTGATGGGAATGTGGTGGTGTGTGTTGGATTCCCAGGGAGATTTCAGGAGTCTCAGGAAGAGGACAGCAGAAACACAGCTGGAACTCAGCTATCTAGTTTTACAAAAGCTGTCATGAAGAAAATGTATCAGATAAGGCATGATTATGGCCACAACTATTCCAACATCTTGTGTGCGTGATGCATCCATGGGCTGGCTCTGAACTATGCACACAGGCACGATGTGTATGAGCATATGGTTGCTTTAAAAAAAGGTAGTGTGCTAATCTTAACAGGATTGCCATACTGTGTGGGAGTTCAAAGCAAGAAATGTGGTTAATATCTGCATAACCTTAGACTTCTATGATGTAATAATTGCTTATTCAGCTGCTGCAGTGAATATTTTCTGCAAAAGCAAGATAAGCTTAAGAATGTTACCCAAAAGCATGATTCCTGGAATGAGAAACCCTGAATTGCTTCTGGGAATTGTACAAAAAATAAGCAGAAATAAAAAGGACTGGATAAATATCATGGCAGTAGCATCCCAGTTAGATGAAAAAGGGACAGATTTTTTAGGGAACAATCTACAGTAGCAGCTCTTCTGCACACTTGTCTCTGATGGAAAGGCCTGTGCACAGTCCAGGATTGGACAGCTGTTCATTACTCAGTGCTGATCCATGGAACAGTTATCAATCTGATGCTGGTACCAAACCAGAGCTACACCTGGGCCTAGATGGCCTTACCAAGGTAGTGCCAGCAAAGTTTGCCAGTTCTTCAGGGCAGTCAGTGATGTGACCCTGACACTCATCAGCTTCCCAGCCCACACAACCAGCTGTGGTTGGGTACGGGTTTGGAGCTGAGTCCAGGTCAAGGGGTCAAAGTCACACCTCATTAAGGTGTTTTCAGTCTTTCAAGCACATTAAGTTTGTGCCGTGGTTCAGAGCTCGTCCTTCGCTCAGTTTCCTCTGTCACAGCCTCAGCACTGTGGAATGTGAGGAAACAGAACGGAATTCTCGCTCCTCAGCATATGAGGATCCAGGCAGCAGATGGACTCCGTGAGAGCTCAGCGCTCCTCTAACATGTTTCACTGACAGCATGTCAGCCAGAGCTTTTGGAACTCGTGATTACAACACACATCCATTGTTTTAGGTTTCCAGTAAGAAATCCACTTGCAACATACCCTGTGTACCTTTTTGATAAAACCTTTCCTGTCCTGTCATGAAAACTCTCTCAGTAGTGATGCTCATCCATCTAACTGCCAGCTGAAAAAAGCCCAGGCCTACTTAGAGGATTTGTCAAAATGACAAAATGGCCATCCATAATATTCACAGTCACATTCTTCGTCTTCCAGCCTCCCTTTACATCTGTACTCTCAGAAATCCACAGCAACTGCACATCCCTTTGCCAAGGCTCCACTTTGCTCGAGGTTCAGGGCAAAGTGGTCTTGGCCTGATCTGCTGCACCAAATCAATCATTTCTTGAACAATAACACCTGGCTAATATTAGATGGACAAGTCATCAGCTTTTGTAGCAGGGATAGCAGTCAAGTGCTGGCAGCTGGGATTTGTAGTCTTGATTTTCTGGCTGTTCTCACAATAAGCTGTGGAAATGCTGTGTCTGGCAATGCAAACACATTCTGTCTGTCCACTTAAGGCATCACATAGACCCAGAGACATGTTTAGATAAGAAGAAAGCCAGCTGACTTCAAAGATCCAACTCCTAATAGACTGACATGATAAATCCAGCTTTGCTGCATATTGATCTGGTGTGTAAACCCAGGGATTAGGCACACAGAGTAAGGAAAAGGGCGAAGGAGACCTGAAACAATGAAAGACAAAGAAAATCTGGCCTCATGATTCCCTGAAATAAACAGTTTGAATTGGAAGTAAAAGATTAATGCAGGAAAACATTGCCATTTTTTCATGTGAGATGATTAGAGCATGTCCTGGATCTCTTGGGACTGGAATTGGAATGAAGATGCCCCTCTTCCATTTACTATGCAGGGAAAGAGGTGAACTGAATAGGAGCCCTTCTTTTTCTACAGAGACTTCCTGGTTCACCTCTAGGCTGTTCACCAGATGTGCCAATGCACTGATGGGGTATGAGGAGCAGACACAGCTGAGCTGTGGCACCAGTGCCCTATGGACAATAAGATGTTCTTAGTCCTTCCCTTCCCTTCCATTGTTCTCTACAGGTTCTCTTAAAAACTGTAACAGCTTGAACTTCACAACAAATGCATAAAACTGGGATCCGGGATGCCTCTCCCCTAACACCCACAGCAGCACAGGCTGCTGTCTCCACTGGATGTGTTGTAGGATGTGAGGTTGTGTTCCTCACCAGCTGTCCCTCTCCTCTACTGCTCTAGTCCACTGTTTGCCTTCAGAGAGTGCCTATGACAAAGGGCTTCTCTCTTCCAAGTGAAGAGGTCATTTTGGAGCTTTATGGACTGACAGACAATCCCTCAATTTGTGTGCTGCTAAGAAATAGGACATTATCTCCAAGCAGCCTTAAAGGGTTTGAACCTTTCCTTTCAGAATCAGTCTCAGGGTGATTATTTCAGGACAGCTGAAATCACTGAAGAAACCAGTTAGCACAGTAAGTAAAGCAGCAGCACCCTGAAGGAAATGCCTGCTATGTTAGTGTGCTCTGTGGTGGGTTTGAAAACAGCCAACGTTTTACTGGAAATTTTCTTAGGTCTGCAGAACACTCATTTATGGGGAATGTGGCTCTGGTAGCACCAGCAGTGGCCATCACACAATTAGGGGGATTTTTTAGATGCAGCCAAACCTCATTTTATGAGATATCTGTTTGCAGTTTATAAAAGAAGTCCTTAAAATCTTCCAGCAATAGCTGGTGATGAGGTTGCTGCTCTGGCTGGTGCTAAGGTCAGGCCTGACGGAGGCAAAGCTATGCTGCAACACCCCTCATGTTCTCTAGGAGGGAAAGCAAGTGGTTTTCTCTGGGTTTTTTATCTCAGGTCTAATAAAAAAATCTTTCAAAAAAGTAGTTAACTGGCTACTACAAATTAGAAAAGACAGTTCCATCTATAGCAGAAATAAGGCATCTTATATATCTCTATCTACATATCTATCTATCAAAATGTCACAAAGGATGCCCTGAAAAGGTTATCTTGTCCCAGCCACTACTTTCAGGCAGAACTGATAAAATTAAGTCAGTTGTAGGCAGTTCAGTTTAGTTGTTCAAAACAATATCAAGTGGGGCTTACTCCCAAACCTGTCCAGGCAATGTGTCCTTCTTCCTCAACATTTTGTGCATTCAGCAATGACAGCAAATTTTTAATAATATATTGCCTTTCTGTCCTCTCCAAAAGCCCCTTCCAATTCCTTCTTTTCCCACTACCTCTTATATCCGGGCTCTTACACCCAGCCTGCTGTGCACCTGAAAACCACCACTTCACATGATGTCCTTGCTGGGAACAAATTCATTTCCACTTTTACATCCTTCTGCATAAGGTATTTTTAGGGCTTCCAGGAGGAGGCTGGAGACCAAAAGATGTTAAGACTGGAAGAATGAAGACTGTTCAGAAGATTTCTAGAGGATATGAAAATACTGAGATAAATGTGAAGACCACTGAGTCACCCCTGTGTGAACAGCTCAGTGCCTGTAAGGGCTGTCCCAGGCTTCACATACCCACAAGAACATGGAAACAGAGGGTGCATTCACAGCTCCACAGGACACAGGGGACCTCAAGAACCCAGACTCACCAAGATGACATAGAAGGACGTACAATAAAGACTCATGATTGGAAGAACAACAACTGCTCGTCCTGACATGCTAAACTTTGTCCTTCATCCCTCCCTGTAGGAGAATATCATGCAAATAATGGAATTACTTCACAGGATGCTGATAGAAAAAGTGCCACTTCAGGCTTTCTTATTTAGAAACAAATTTTAATCTTCTCTTGATTTCTCGTTTCAAATCTTGGAGAAAAAAAAAAATCGTGGTTAGAGAGTTTTATCTAAGGTGTTACACTTAAACTATTGCTAGTCCTGTTTATTTGTACCAGGGCCAGGACCCACAATGTTCTGCAGTAAACAACAGTCTTTGGATAGACCTTACAGAGCTTTGGATTGAGTCCAAGTATATGTATATATTCAAATTCAAGCTGAAATAGGAATGAGAATACGACAGAGCAGCACATCTCAGAATATCAAACACACACGCTCAAGCACTCCTATATTTTCTCATGTGAAAGGGTTACAGGACAAATATTTTCACACTGGGATTTCTCTGTTTTCATCTGACCAGAAAATAAGTAAGAATAACTATGCTTTGATACAGTGCTATGGTGAAATGGATCTACTCTGTAGGCAGCATGTTTATTGGGGAATATAAAAACAAAGAGAGACAATGATGAAAGATTCTGGTATTCTACCACTGCTATATTTGAAGAATTGTCTGGAAACACTAAGCAGACAGGATAAAATTTATAGCACAATGGGTTGAGGTTCAAGTATGGAAGGAACCACAGACTTGACAAAGCAGAGTGAAAATAAAGATCTCTTTTTTTGCATATAATTCTGTAGCAATGCTTTGGGGAAGGTTTCCTTTGAGAATGCAACACTAGAACTCTTATAGGACATTTTCCTCATTACAGTTGTCAGTACTGACTGTGGACATCTAGTTCTCCCAAGTTCTCTGCCTAGGTATTGATATTTGAAGTCCTCAGTACCTGAAATTCAGTCAATGACAAGAGCAAAGCTGGAAGACTGCAGCATTTCCAATCGATGTAGCATTTGCACAGCATATCCTTCCAGTGCTTACTAAATCCTTGGAAATGCCTACAAAGCTGGAATAAACCAGACAAAGCATTTCTATGTCTAGAAACTTCAGCATTGATACAAAAGATCTTTTTAGGTATTGCTTTCTTTATTACTAAGTTGAAGGTCTCAATCCCTATTCACACAGGGCTCAAACCCAAACCCTTTGGTGGGGAACATATTTGCACCATTGTGCAGCACGGGATGTCTGTGGTGTTACTGTAACCCAGAAATGAACTTACATCCTCTACCTGTGTGCTAAGTACCCAAACCTTCACCAGCTTTCTTTGAATGAAAACCTTCCATTAATCTGATGACCTGAAAACAATTTGAACGACGATCCCTGAGAGTCTAGAAACCTAGTTTCTTCTTAAGATCCAGCACCACATACTTCAAATCCAAAAGGCAATTTCTCAACTCTTTGAAGTCTAAAGTAGGTTATAGTAGCAACACAGCACTCCTGAGTGCTTAGGAAAAATAGAAGTGTTACTCGTTTTAAAAAGTGATGGCAAGAAGCTTCATGAACTGCCTGAGCCAAAGATCTGTAGGATATTCAGGAGAGCACGGGCCTGGGAGATGCTTAAACACTGTTGTGCCCTGTTGATCAGAGAAGACTTTCAACACAACTTGTACTGGACTGTCCCCATGTCCCCAAAGATGGTTTCAGCTCGACATGAGTCCTGCCCAAGTCTGATGAAGAGGCAGGGGACTGTCACAACTGTCCCCTCACTGCACACACCCTGTCACTGTAAATCACCCACCATATCACTGTTGTAGGGACTACTCCTTCCCCACAGACCTGACATTATTCTGAGCATTTCTGAGTTCATTTTTACTCACAAAATATTATGGCCAGTAATTCTTAAAACTCTCCTAGGGCTCTTCACTGATCTGTACTGACCCTTTCTCTCCTTTATGCTTTTTGTGACCTTGTCCTCTGTTTTCCCTCTTGTTCCTGACAACTTCTTCGTGGACTTCTTGGAGGACACTCTTTCTGTTCCTTCTCACCTGCAATCTTCTCAATCTGCTCCCTCCACTTCTACACCTCATCTTGGAGTACTGTTATCTACTCTCCCATTTTAATTATGTGCGATGACTTAGCTCTTAAAATCCCACTCCTGGCTTCCTCCTTCCATCGAATCTAACATAAACACATGTGCCTGACATGTGTCGAGTGCTTTACAGCAGTTTTTGCCTGTTCTGGCTAAAATGACCTGCTTACTTTGTTCTTTCCTAACTTTATTCATTTTCTTTGCTCCATGTCACTTTCAATCCTCACTTTCTGCTACATTTTCACAAAAGCTTTTGTTCATTTATCTCTTTCACACTAACCCACTCTGTGTTACCATTAAAATTCTTGCCTGTTGTTTTATTTGGATTTCAGCTCTCTCTTTCTTGACCTTCTCTGTCTCATTCCCTTTCATTCTCTATAGTTATTTTACTACATCTGGTAAACCCAGATTCTCTGCTTACTGAATTCATTTTGCCAGCTACTTCTTTAGAACTCTCAAAACCAAACTCAAGTCTTTCATGGTCCCAGGTAACTCTATTTCTATCAAGCTCCAGAGGGCTAAAGCCCATCTTTCGTTTCAGAAAATGTTAATAGAAATTCTGTGGAACAAGTCAGTCTTAACACAAGTTTGTTTTGAAAACACATGCGAAGCTGATAAGAAACTTGCAGAATGGGCTAAAGTGCAACAAAACAAAACAAAAAACCCTTAAAAATGCATTGCCCTGCTATCAGATAATGCCTGAAATCTGACAGAGCAGTATAAATACACTGAAGTAACTTGATAAGCTGGTTTATGGGGGTTTCTCTTGGATTTCACTAACGTGTCTGCTTTCAATTACACAGATGAAAAACAAGAGCTTAACATCTTGCTCTTCCCCCAATTGCAATAAAATGTCCTGTTTGAAAATGGACCATTAAAACAAAACTCAACTAAAAACTAACTTCGAGGTAGCACTCATATTTCAGAACTGGTAGTGTGTGATTTTGGGGGAAGGTTTTATCTATGATAGAAAGCAAGAAAGCATAGAGTTAGCCTTTTGTGTCCTACCTCCACCCATATACTTCTTACAAATTTACTGTTACAAAAGCACATGTAAAAATCATAATCTTAAAATAAAACTCATTCCACAAAGTCAGTGGAACATTTTTTTTATTACAACTATAAGCTCCCCCTGAATAGACATGTTTCCAGATGTTTAGTGAGTTAAAACTGTCTGTGCCTGTAGTACCAAGACATGCCAAAGACAGAGTTAAAGGATGAACTATTAATACACTAACTGGCCATGATGATGTAATTCATCTTCTTCAGTACTACTATCTAGTACACTGGTAAGTTCTAAGGATATAGAAATTCTCTGTAAAGTTAGAGTATTTGGTAATAAAAACATCACATACTTTCCAAATTTGGCTACACTTGGTGTGAAAACAAACTTTGAAAACCTAAACTTATATATTTAATTACTTCTCAGTTTTCTAAAAAGCTGTCCCGTAACTAAGATTAAATGTACAGAGATTAGAAAGAAAATTTTTTCAATGTTTTATAATAATGTTGACGGCTAAATATTACTGTGCTGCACACTGTGACACAGCAAAGACACAGTTCTGCTGATGTATGCTGTTGTCTGAGGGAAAGTAAGAGCTATTTTGGGATTCTGGAAGTAAATGTTGCTCTGCTAACCATCTTTATTCTGTCCCTCCCTCTTTAAAAGGAGTGGTTACCACCTCTTTATGAAATACAAGGCTAACTCTGACAAGTGCTCTTGTCTATGACTGAAAACCCTGCAAAAGTAACAAATCATTTACTTCCCTGGCTTTTGTCTGCCATTGTAAGGCCCAGGCCAGAGACCATGTGTTTCTAAGCATTTGCCTGGAGTGTAATCAAACCTCAACACTGAATGAACCCCTTGGGGTTACTCCGACGGAAAAGCCACTTACCTGTTGGCTGTGACAAATTCATTATCACCATAGGAGAAGTAGTTTCTTTGTCACGCCCTACAAATTAAGAGTTGCGTGGGATTGCTACACTGAATTAAATCAGGTTCATATCCTCTTTACCGAGAGCACTAAGAGATCAGGAGCAAAGCGTGGAGTACGGGAAGGGAGTCACGGCCCGGGGCCAGAGCCCTGCTTTCAAAAGCACCCACACCATTCACAAACGCTCCACATTAGCTCTCCAAGAAGCCCGCATCCTTTGCTCCAGNCCCGCCTCCTTTCCCCCAGTCCCCCCGCCGCTCCGGCGGGGTCCCCGCTCAGCGCTGGTGCCGTGTCCCGTGTCCTGGGATGCAGCAGTGACCCGGGCACAGCAGAGCTGACACCTCCGGGCGCTCCGGCTGCCGGGGGGCTCCGTGCGGCCCCACCGCGACATGTCGCGATCGCGGGGACCCCCGGCGGGCTGCACCAGCCCCTGGAGCCCGGGCTGGAGCGCGGCGTGCGGACCGACCCACCCGGTCCCCGCGGCACCGCCCGTCCCGAGCCTGCCCGGGGCAGCGGCAC
>VYXB01002808.1:0-64277 GCA_013397135.1 Pachyramphus minor
TTTAATAGTTCAAGCTCCTTATGGAACATTTGGATCCTGATGAAGAGGAAGAAGATGGAGAGGTGTCAGCTAGCACAAATGCTCGTAACAAAGCAATTACTTCGCTTCTTGGAGGAGGCAGCCCTAAAAACAATGCAGCTGAGACAGAGGATGATGAAAGTGATGGGGATGATAGAGGAGGAGGCACTTCAGGGGTGAGGCGGAGGAGGAGTCAACGTATTTCACAGCGTATTACGTAAAATTATTTTTATGTGCTTATAAATGTCAGTCTATTATATTAAATGTACAACACGTAATGTAATCCACATGAAAGCATTTTGTAGATAGAGATTCTCTACTTAACCGTTTATACAACTTTTGTAGAAAGTTTAACAGAAAAGACAATAAAAAAAAAAACCAAACTAGAAAATGAGATTTATCCCATATAAAAATTTATTAATTTTTCTTTGGAATGTACTGTGTGTTATCCTTTTTATTGTTGCCAAGTTTTTATGTAGCTTTATGATTCGTGTGTATATATAATTTTATATATCAATAAGAGATAAAGACACGGGTACAAATTAAGAGTATGTGATTTTACAAGGATATGTTAACCCCTTGGCGCTGGCGGTCGCGGTGCGTCTCATTGCCGGCAATGGAATGTGTGCCGGGAAATCCCAACTCCCGGCGTCAAGGGATTAAAAGCAATAAAAGCAATAATTTCACTAAAGTTCTTTTGTGTAACACTTGGTCTTTTTTCCCCCCAATGTTTTAGTCATTGAGAAGGTCAAAACGAAATTCAGACTCTACAGAGTTGGCAGCACAGATGAATGAAAGTGTTGATGTCATGGATGTCATCGCTATTTGCTGTCCAAAGTACAAAGACCGACCACAAATTGCAAGAGTAGTACAGAAAACCAGCAATGGCTTCAGTGTTCAGTGGATGGCAGGCTCCTACAGTGGCTCCTGGACTGAGGCTAAGCGCCGTGATGGCCGCAAACTGGTGCCTTGGGTAGACACTATTAAAGAGTCAGACATTATTTACAAAAAAATTGCTCTAACGAGTGCTAATAAGCTGACTAATAAAGTTGTGCAGACTTTACGATCGCTGTATGCCGCCAAGGATGGAACTTCCAGCTAATGTATTTGTACATGCAGCCAAATTTACAGGAAATGAAATAACAGAAAAAACTTGAAATATCAACTTTCTGGCAAAAAAAAATCAGTTAAATGAAGAGTAAGAATGGAACCTGGGACGCGGGGAAAAAAGAAGGAAATGTTTGGTAAACATTTTTGTGGGAGCTTCCTTCGCTGTTGTGCAGCAGAAACTTCTCAGTTCATTTTTACTCCCACTGTATTATAGTTTAAAAATTTGTTTATATCTTGAAAAAAAACTTTCTGTTAAAAAAATAAACAAGTGAATGTTGGAAATTAGTCTGTTAATGTTCTTAATAAAGTGTTCTTGGAGTTTAACCTAGCAGCGGATGGCTTTCTTTAGCTTAGCCCAGTTTCCAGGAAAGCATTGTTTTTCCAGGCTGTAAAATGGCAGAATCTCCTGGATATATAATTTATTCTGTTGAAGAAAAAAAAAAGGAAAGAAAAAAAAAGCATGCAGTATCTATGACCTATCTGCAGGAGGAGTTTTTGTAAATGTAGCTTTTGATGTATTAGGTCACCCTGAAATAATACAAGAAAAGGGATCCCCAGCAAATCTGGTGGAATGAATACTGCAATAAATTTTTTTACTTCTCTTTGTTACTTGTCTGTTTCCATTTGAATTTCTTATTGTAAAGATCTGTTTAAATCCATTTATATTATTTTGCAGTCTTTTATGTAAAATTTACTATATCAGTGGTTTTCAAAACAAGACATAAAATATTGTTTATACAGTTTGTATAGGCTGACTTCTGAATAATTGGTATCTTTTTATTTTTATCCCTAAAAGGGTGTAAACACAAGTTGACTCCAGGGTTTTATTGTATCCTGCAATTTTATTGTATCCTGCAATATTTAGTATTAACTATATGATTTAGCACTGTGCCAAACACATTTTCAAGAGTACATTTTGATATAAAAAGAAACTATAGTTTATTCCTTGTATGCTTCAATTTCTTTCTAATGCTGTCCAAATGGTAATTTATGGTAGTTCAAATTTGGGGAAAGCTGAATGACTATTCTGTTTGGGCAAACTGGCCATGTGTGCATTTCTCTGGGTTAATATAGAGAGGTCTGTGTCAAGAGGAGATCTCTACCAGTATCTGAGGAGTGAATGGGTATGAGTCTGGCTAATCACATTACATTCCTTCACAAGTGAATTTTAGGAAAAAAAAAAAAGTTTGTATATTAGACTATTTTTTTTACTAACTGAAAGATGTTTTCACATTTTGTAAATTGAAAAAAATGCTGCTGAAATCTTCCAGAAGCATTTGCTTCAACTGCCTTGCTACAACCTTTCATAAGTGGTTTGTCTTTCTAGAGAGTAAGAAAAGCAGCATATTTGCAAACACAAAAAAAATCTAGAACAGCTAAACTTCTTAGGGGACTATTAAGCCCTGCTGTCTTTTCAAATGTATTTATGGAAAACAGATGTTCCTCAACACGTAATTCTCTTTCTATTATGTTTTCATTCTTTTACAAATTTAATATATGGCAGGAGGCTGTTTTTATGAAACTAATTTGCAGAATTCTATTGCTTTAGTCAATTTGTGAGGAATAGTATCAGTATTCCAAAATATTCTTATGTACAAAACCCCCACATTAAACAAATTATTAATAACTCCTCAGAATCCAGATAGTAAGTTGTTCCTATAGGAAATGCCTTTTTGCAGTTTCATCACTGGAATTTTTCTGAACAGAAATATTTTTAGCACCTCTTTGTTTTCACAGTTGATAGTGTTCTCTTCACTGTATGAAAAGCCACCTCCTGGGCTAAGATAGATATGGTTAAAGTTGGGAGAAGTAGAAGTACAAATCGCTCCTCTGCAGCACTGCAAGTGAGACATTTTTGTATCAAACCCTGAAAGACTGTATTTCTCAGGACCAGGTGCAGCTTTTATAGTGGGAGACTCAGAGAATAGAGTTATATAATGTGTCACATGTTACTACTAAAAAGAGGTGAAAATACTTCACAAGGAAACTCCCAACTGATAAAAACAAGGATTTCATACAGTTGCAATGTAAAATGAAATTGTCTGTTAGTCATCTCTGATGCGATTTATATTAAAGCATCTTAGTAGGTAATACAAATATTTCCTTGTTCATAAATACTTTCCTGGCTTTTCCAATAGCAAAGACCGGGTTTTATTTCAATGTGCTTGGTATTTATTGGAATAAAATTATCAGAAAGAAATCATAATTAAACAATGGAAACCTGAAGGCTAAAGTTGTCTTAGTTGAGGCGATTTAGACCATTTCTATATTGTGTGATATGCCAAGTGCTCCTTGATGGGATCTGATGGCTGTTATATAATTTACAGTTATAAAACTGATTTTAGATTATTAAATAAATTGAATATGATTCTTACTAATTAAGAGTTGAATTTTACCCTCCTGAACTACCCAGAGTAATACCTAGTTTTGCTTTGCCAATCACAAACACTGCAGTTACCTGATGTGAAAGGATGAGGTTGCAGTGCTCGGTTTTGGTAAACAAACTGTGGTTTGCTGTGTGTAACTTGGGCTGGTGATTTTCAGGAGCAGGAGGTCGAGTGCCTGAGGCTGCAGTTGGCATCAGTGCAGTGCTCAGCCTCGGCAGCAACTGCAGTGTTACCAACACAAACCACGTTGTCAGCAACAACGTGCACCGGGATGAGAGTTTTTCTGTATTGGGGGGGTGGGGGGAAGTGTTTGGTTTTGTTTTCCTTTTGGTTTAAGTGCTGCAGTGCAGTAAATGATGCAATGACACGATTTTACTCCTTTGTATTGACAAAGCTTTGTAGTATTTTTTCATTGTATGGCTACCGATTTTTACATACGTGACTATAAGATTATTGAATTTTTTATTCTTCCTGCTTTCTTGCTTTGAGTACAGGATCTGTACGTGGAGCTTGTTGCAGCAGCTTACCTAAAAAGGGGATATTTTCAAGCTTTTAGAATTAGCACTAGCCATATTGTACTTTTTAAGAAAACACACTTCCACAGTCTAAATAAGAATGAAATTTTTATTTTTAATCTTCCACTTCAGTACTGAAAAATTGCAGAATAATTCCTGAATATTTTCATTATCTCTGCAGCTATACAAGATCACAATAGTTTTTGACAGAACTGTAATTATAAATAAGTATTTTTTTAAATGATTCAGTAACACCCTTTTGTATTTTTGAGGTTCTTTATTGCTTATATAATATTGCTTATATTAACAGCTCTAACGTGTATAAAGTAGGCATGGGAAATATTCAGCATAAATACTTTAGTGAGGTGTGGCCATTAAAAAAAAATATTTAAGTTTTTAAAATTTGAGTCAAACTTTAGCCTTTGTTTTGCTGTTGTGGTGTCACTAGTGAGAATATTGTTACTGTGGAATAATTGGATTGTGCTGAACATTAGCTTGAACATGAAATACCTTGTAGCACTAAAATAGTTCTTAAATGTGTCTGTGGCTCATTGCAAAAGAAGTTTTTAGTCGAGTCTGACTCATGTGGTGCTAGTTAACAGCAGGACATTCTGCCAAATGCAGGTGTTAATACTGTTCCAGGGACACGAATGGATCTCTCAGCTGATCCTGCCTGTACAGCTTTGGGCCCCAGGCGGGTACAAGTGATGCTGAATTCAAACAAACGCCTACAGCTTTTCTGTGTGCCCAAAGTCTCCCTTCTACTCCCGAAGTCTCATGCCCTACCAATAGCAAGAGTCCAAGCCACAGTTCCTATATCCTAGTTTTCTTCCACTCACCAAAGAGCCACACCATGATCATTTTAGCGTTTCCATACCTCTGAGAGAATTTGTCATCTTATCAATGGAGTACTGAGTTGTAATGGGTGAGTTCTTAATGTAAGTAGTGAGTTTTTAGATTTCATGGTTCCTTGATTAAATATTAAAGTGTTATTGTTATATACAAATAAGTTCATAGTATTTTCATATTTCATTTCTTTAAAATAAATGTTTTAAGAGTTCAGTTTGGACCCTTCCACAAAGAAACTTGTAAGTTTTTATCCTAGAGTATGCCTACACTTTGTTGACCCCTCTCCCACTGTGCTCACATTGCTCAAATTATGCCTGGGACACCTCTAAGCCATCCAGCGAATACATTTTTGAGTTATTCTAGGAGAATTCTTGCCAATGTGTGTTCTTCCCATGAGACATAACTATATCATTTGTAGTTTCTACAGTATTCAGGTGCAGTTTTGCACCAAACTTTGGAGTTCTCTGGAAGGAATCCTTTTTGTTGGCACTCATGCAGCTGCATACGCTGCTCACAGCTACCTGAGTTCTTGGGTCAAATACCCTCCTCAAAACAATCCTTAAGTTGTGGGTTGGCTTGGGGGGCACCGATGGGGTGGGAGCAGAGGGCTTATCCCGCATGGAACAGCGATAGCTCAGGCAACCAACACCAGTCATGTGCACTTGGCAACTGTCCGTCCAGGCAAGGGAATCTGCACTGGAGTTGAGGAGCGATGCCACCACATCACTGACTGTCACTGTTACAGTTTCTGACACAGAGTGGCAACTATTTCTCATTATTCCAGTAACTATTTATTTAAAGCAATGTGGTTTGTCCTCAAAAGAGCTTTTCTCCATCGCTGTACTTGGTGCAGCTGTGTTGAAAAGCTCCTATTTCTGTTTTGAAACAAGACCCTGCTTCCTAAAACCTAGAAAGGTGATTTCCATCCCCACCTCCCCAGGGGACTGGTTACTAAGAGGATCCTAATGCTGTGCCTGTCCTGCAGCCTCTGTCTTACAGGAAAGCTCTAGTAATGAGCACTTAAACCGTGTTGGGTGGGTTATATTAGCGTTGGCTGTAAACCTCACTCCCAAACACTTGTTTATCAAATCAGCTCACTTCCAATGCACTTCCTCCTTTCCATTCTCACAGAATACCCTCTGCATTTGTTCTACCTATCCCTTATTTGTAATTCTCTTCCCAACTACAGAAGGCTGGAAAATTCACTGGAAACAGCCCAATTTTGTCACTACATGTAGTATGTTTTTGAGAAATGATACAGGGGATCATCTGCTTCTCATTCTGACTTCACAAGCACAGACTGAAGACTTGGGTTCTCTTCGGGCAACAGTCTTTTTTCAGTCTTTTATTTTGCATATTTTGTTCTCTTGTTAGGATTTATGGTTGTACAGAAATACTGCTTAACTGCACTTAAGTTCCTGTAAGCCAGAAATACGCGTGTGGAGGGAGACATTTAATGGGTTTGTGTTTCCTTCTTAGACTAAACGTGTAATGATTCCTTTAGGAAAGCCATTTGTTTCATATTTATGGAGCTTTTTTATTTTGAACAGTCCCATGTGGAGATTGATTTTCAGATTCAAGGTCAGCCTCAAACACCTCCTGTGTGATGCATCCCTGCAGTTCTCAATGTTCCTATTTCATCTCCACATACAAACCTGCAGGTCAGATTCAAGTTCTGTGTTTTGGATCACTCCTCGTCAATTCTTTTTATTTGCTGTCCGAAAGTACTTCTGTTGCCCTACTCCAGAGAGAGAGGAATCCTTTCCTCATCTTCATATTGACATCCACACGAAATAATTGGTGCAGAAGTTGTTACAAAGTCTGTGTTCAGCTTTCAAGTCATCTTGACCAAACTTTCCAGACCAGCCACATACAAGCTTCTACACACTTACTTTTTCTCTTTGGGCAACCGATAATTACAGGATCTTCCATGCTTAGTGTAAATTTCTCCTACCTTTGATTTTTAAGTGTTGACTGAGAAACCCACTTAGGCCACTTCCTTAAATGCCACACTACATATTTTTAGGAGGGTGCACATAGTTGGTCATAACAAGGCATGTGTTTCTCTCAGCAGGCTGTTTTTCAAATTTGTGTACTTTCTGAATTTTTCATCTATTTGTTCTGTCTATCTACATCAGAAAAAGAAAAAAACTTCCCATTATTTCAGTGTATTTAAAAACTTTCCAGTTAAGAATCAGGGCACTCTTTTGGTGCCTTACCTGAAACTCACAGTATGATTTCAAAAGCAAGGTTGTATTCATCGTTTGGGTAGTAGGCACTGGTGGAGTTTTGTTCTTTTATTCTTACAAAATTTTACAAGTCATAGTGCAGATTTAGCTTGTGTACATGTTCCAGTGCCACACACAATTTCTTGTTCCACAGCTGAAGACAATCTCTTCCACCTTCCAAAGGTGTGATGGTGAGGTTGAGGAGCTAAAGGAGCCTTAAAGTCAACCAGCTTCCCTTTTAGGTTCCCCTTGAAAATACCTATTTCTCCTTCTTCACTGGCCACTGGTTTTAAAACTAAAACATAAAGGACAGCCTTGTGTCTGTTCAGCTCTGTTTTCACAGAGTTTGACATCTTTTTAGTAGTCTCTGTTTAAACAGCCAGAGCTCTGGCTTAGAGACACAGTTCTGCTGAAGATGCATAACTAATGTCAGGCAGTGGTAAATCCATTTTCTTTATTACTCCCCAAGTCCCTCAATCATAAAGACTCAGAGAACAAAAACTATTGAAGTGGTATGTTCTTATTTTTGTAACTTTGTGTTTTTCATCTTCTTATTTTAATTCTAGTATTTCCTTGTGATTTTTAGGTTGGTGGTGAGTGTTGTCTCCAATATCTCTTTTTAGAGTTTGGTCTGTGGGGTTGGGTTTTTTTTTGGTTTTGCTTCTGTTTTGTTGGGTTTTTTTTAACTTCCTGTAAGAAAGTTTTTTCCTGAAGAAGTTGCTTTTGGGTTTTTAAAGCTGAAAACACCAAAGAAACCAAAGATCAAACCATATATTAAAACGTAAAATTCATGGCATAGGAAATGTATGATTTAATCCAATAAACATAATTATGTGTTTAATGTGTGAAACTTCAGATGGAAACTTTCAGATGGAAATGGCACACTACTAGACTGCTAAAGGGAGTTCAGGGGTTTTTTGGGTAAGACTCCAAAAAAAGCATAGTTGTGCTTTCAGAAAATGAAAGTTGCTATATCTTGTTCCAGTTGAGCTGTTCTAAAAATCAACCCTTCTTTCTAAAACACTTTTGCTCCATTTCTCATTTTTTATTAGGTTATTGTAAGTATGCATGGCATTATTCTATTTTCCACATTATCCTACTCTGTATTTCCATGTCTTTTCTCAACTAATTGATGTGTCCATCTTTCTGCAGCTGATGTTTCATAACTTACTCAGTTTGGCTTCAGTGCAGAGCCTTTTGGCTGCGCCTGTGAGGAACCATTGGGTCTAGCACCAGGGAAAGGGTGAGGATACCAGTGCCACCCACACTGCACAATGATTAGATTCATGGGGCCAGGACCTCTCAGGGATCATCCTGAGTCCCAGCTGCTGGCCTGGCCTGGCCCTGAGGCTCCTCCCAGTGTCACTGGTGGTGGGGTGGCTCCTTGTGGGGCTGGGAGGGTCCTTGCTGCTGCCAGCCCTTCTCTTTGTGGCTCGCTGGCTGCCTGGGCGTGGAAGCCCTGGGCACAGCCTCCTGTATGTCCTGCTGCAGCATCTCTCACTCCCTGGGGGTGGACCTTGGGAACTGGACCTCAGGTTGCCAGAACAACTGACAATAGCAACAAATCCTTTTGATGGTTGCCATGGCACTCGATCCTTGCAATAGGTATTATGGATGGTTGCCATGGCACCTGGCCATAGCAACGGGGTCTCAGGGAAAGCTGCTCTGCAACTTGACCCTAACAACAGGTTTCAGGGATGGTTATCAGGGCACCATCCCCAAGCATTGGGTCTCAGTGCTGGTTGCCATGGCACTGGTCCCTAGCAACATATCTCAGTGTCTGGTTGCCATGGCACCCTCAGCAACACGTTTTAATAACAGCAGTCCTGGTACCCAAACTCATCAAGGGGAACTTCTGCTATGGCACTGCCCAAAGCAACAGAGCTCAGCACAGCTCTGACAGTGGGTCCTTGTGGGAAACATCTCAGCAACAGGACCTTCTGAGGACTCCCATGGCACCCAATCCAAGGAACATGTCCCAGTGGCCATTGCCCTGGCAGCAGTTCCCAGCAACCTTTGTCTTTGTCTGGTTTCTACAGCACCCAACCCTAGCACTGGGTGTTACTGCACCTGCTGCTGTCACATCTCAGGCAAAGCATGAGTTTGGTGCTGACATCCTGACTGGGAAGTCTTTGAACTGCCTCCCTGCCCCCATTCCAGCGATCTGTGATGCTTTGGATCAGGAGGCACCTAAAGCATTTCCTTCCCCGCTGTTAAAATGAAATGAACTGACTGCTTTCTCTTCCTTCTCACAGCTGGCTGTGGTCATAAGGAGGTTTTCAAAGGACACTTTGACAGAACAGTATTTTTCACAGTTACTTCCTGATGATTTCTTTGCTGCCACTCTGGACAAAGACTTCAAGTAAAGTCACAGTTTTGTGCTTTGGACTGACTCTTGGAAAGTACTGGCCCTTTCCATTTGGAGATGGTCACACCCAAGACTGAGTTTCCCACTCTGGTCACTCCTGTGAGAGAAGCTGATGCAGCTTCTGAGGACTTATAAAAAAACATGGCCTGTCAACTGTCAAAGCTATCCTGGTATGTGTATAATACTGTAATAGCCTTTCTCTGAACCTTATTTTTTTATGTTTGCCAATCTGCAGCTTCACTTGGAAACACAGAATTTTTTTTTTTTTTTTAACTATTACGGTTTTGCATGACAGTAATTGGAAACTAACACACTTTTGACTTCCATGAAAAATTCATACTTCTTCACTGCAAAAGTAAAAACTACTGTTGTTGGGAAAGGGTCATCACAACTGCATCTGTTCAGACTACCCCAACTACTTGGTTGTCACTGAACACATGGGAAATTGTCCCACAAATCTCTGGAGGCTGCTAGAGGAGCTCTAAACAGCAGCATCATAAAGATGGATAAACAGCAATATTGCTCTTTAACCCAGTCCTTTGTGTCTTATACTGCTGTCTGATTTTCCTAACAAAAGTCTGTATTATGTTTATTGCTACCTATTTGTACCTCTTTCAGCCATTCAAACTCTTCTAAGATTTCTCTAAACCACTGCACAAGTAAGCTGGGTTTGAAATATGAGGGTAGTGCATGTGCACACTTACAGTCCTAGTGATACACAGCAGTGGGAGTGCTTCACGTTTAAATCATTTACAGCAGAAGCTAATAATTTCACTTTTATTAAATCAGTTTATCACAACCATCATGTTACAAAAATAACTTCAGAATGATGTTAAGTGTTAAATACAAAGGTAAAACAGTTGTGCAGTACTCTTAAAATAGAATAATATTTTTTGTACGTATGAATGTTTCTACGTAAAGCAGCTGACCTGGATCTGTTTAAGACTGTTCGTCTCCCCTTACCAACTATATTTAGTTCTTCTTGACCTGAAGACATATGGAAAGAAAACTACACATTAAGGAATTGAATTTCATCTAGGCTTATTTTATCAAGACTGAAAGCAGTGAGAGTTTCCAGGCTGCTTAAGAAGGAAGCCAGTGCAAGACTCCATCCATTTTAAGTAGAACAATTATTGTTTTTAGTGACATCAAACACTGGCAACTGTTTGGAAGTGCACAGTCACTGGGAAATTTTCACTTATCTTCCACATCTGCTATCATGGCCTCAACTGCATTCCAGTCCAGCTTGCTGAGGATACTTCCCGTGCTTTCAGACACACTGTCGGTGCTGACACTGCCCAGAGGAGAGAAACTCACCTGATGCCCGGCAGGGGCCTGTGAGAGGGAGAGAACATGAGCTGAAAAGTGCATCTTTCATGGACAGTAGAAACAATACCACCCTTTTCAAACATATACTAATCAAGTCATGTGATTATTCTGCAACAAATGCAATCTATTTTCCTGCTTATGCACTCCAACCAGTGCCTGTTACTTGGACAGTGTAACTATGCAGTTGTTAGAAAGAACGTTCAATTTAAAGGCTCAGGAGAATGACTTTGCTTGTAAAGACAAAATGTAGTTCAGTTGAAGGACCATCATTTATGTCCTTCTCCATCTATCCCACACACATATTTAAAACAGAGAACCACATTTTAAATAAAGCAGAAGCAAAGAAAGTGTTAAATTGCAAACATCAAATAGTTCCTAGTATAAGTAGATATTCTACCTGAAACATGGAGTCATGAGTATCTTGAAGTATTCTTTGGATATCATCAGGCACAGTCCAAGGACTTCCTATGTCTCGATCACTCTCTTGATCAATACCTTCTGTCTGAACTGCAGTGGAAACTTGTGGGGGCTTTTGTTTTGAGGTTCTGCTGATTCCGTACTCGGCAGCTGAGGAGAAAACAGGCCAACCACAGCATTATAACACTTCTAGTTCTCTTCTTCTGAATCTCTTTAAACTTCTCCAAGAACAGAAGCTGCAAGTTCTTAGAAATGAAGCTGTGAGTAAATCCATGTGAAAACAGCATGCCCTGCTATCTTGAACTGATGTGAGAAAAGGCTGCTCGTCTCTTCCAGCCTCATGCTCTGGACTGTCTTCCCAGGGCAGTGTTCTGGACCATGCACAGTGCCTAAAGCACCCAGATCCTGTGGTGCAGTCCCCCAAAAAAGGGACATTGCTTCATTATTTGACAGAGGGCTAAACTAAACAAATCCTGGTTTATGCCTCTTAGAAGACATGAAACTTGAATGAAAGTTATCCTTAGTTACCCCTAGTTATTCCTAAGTAATCCTTAGCAGTGATGGGGTATATTGGAGAAACAGAACGTGCCAGGAAATCAGAGAAAGATCAACCTGTACACAGAGTTTAAAAAGAGAATGTATGGAAAGGAGGAGGAAAATTACTTTCCATGTGTAGAGTGATTCAGGAAAAGTATCCTTTCTGTTTACTGGTGCTTCTTTCAATTTCCCACATTGTCAACTCAAATACACTGACATTTGACTATCTGATTATGCCACTAGCATAATCCTGGTGTAAGGCAGAATGGAATCATCCCACAGTATTTCTTAAGTTTTAAATTGATTCTCTCCTCATTCTTTTGCTGTCTGATCAGAAATTCTGCTGCTGTTAATAAGTTAAAGGCTTTGATTAGGAGGGAATATTCATGACAGGAAACTTTTGTGGATCCAGACCTACCAATATAGGCATGGTAAAAAGCACCACTAAAATCCAAAAGGGTTTTTTTTGTTTAGTCACAAATTTTTCCATGCTAACATTATGACAAAATCATATCTTCTCTAGATACTGTACAGAGGGTCAATAAAGACAATTTCTATTTTAAAGAACTCAGAGAGTAAGCAGAATAGAAAGGCAGGGGAGAGGCACAATATTTGTATCCTGGTCTTCTAATTAACTTTCACTCTTGGGGTTTCAACTGAAAGAAACACTCAAGGCTTCTATCCCTCATGATTTCATAATGTGTGTTTCAGGAATTCATTGAAATCTAGCACTTTTTTTCAGATGTTGAAACTGCCATGTGGCTAAAACCATTCAGAAGATCAACAGAGGTGATGGGTTAAATATTTCACAACTTTTCACTTTAAAGGATTTTTATGTGGGGAAAAAATTATTTTTGTTCTTCCAAACTAATGCTGTATCTGAGGCAGGATGTATTCACAGAATCACAGAATGGAAGAGACAGGTTGGAAGGGACCACAGTGGTGGAAGGGATCATCTGGTCCAACCTCCCTGCTCCAGCACAGCCATCCCAGAGCACATGGCACAGGACTGTGTCCACATGGTTCTTGAATATCTCCAGTGAAGGAGACTCCACAACCTCTCTGGGCAACCTGTTCCAGTGCATGCAGTAAAGAATTCTTCTTCATATTCAGGTGGAACTTCCTGTGCATCAGTTTCTGCCCATTGCCTCTTGTCCTATTGCTTGGTAACACTGAGCAGAGCCTGGCTCTGCCCTCTTGTCACCCTCCCTTCAGTTACTGAGAGACACTGATGAAGTCCCCTCTCAGTCATCTCCACGTTCTGAAGAAGAGAACACATTCTGAAATGTGTTCTCTATGTCCTACTTATCCTCTGTATTATGTAGCTGCACTGCACTATGTCACTGCTCTACATAACTTACAGTGTCTAAAGTCAACAGGACAGTTTGCAGCATTTCTCAGTCTTCCTCTGGAAGTACTTTTCGGTAGGGCCATAGAAGCATTTCCTGGAAAGACAAAAGAAAGCATTTCTTCTTTTAAATGCAGATCAAATATATTCAAAGATGCTTGAAAATTTTCATCTATGAGTTTGCTTCCTGGATTACCCAGCACTCTTGCTATGGAAATTTAAGCTACTTTGGATTTATAGAGAGGTGATAAGGAAAGGGAACTCTCATCATTTAACAGGTTAATGACAACACAGTTGCAAAAGCCTCATAACAGGAGACTTCCAGGATTCTAAGACTGATTTCCTACACAGGTATTAAAGCTCCTCCCTCCCAAAAATGCAGCAGTAGCATGAAGATCATCTTCACCATGGGCCTTCATTAAGGAAGTTCTTTCTTACCCCTAGACTGTGTTAAACAAAGAGCTGGGGTGCCACGGTGTATTCTTTGACCAAAGCTGGGTTTGGCAGCAATTCTGCTCCTTTCTGACAGAACAGGACTGTTCAGATGCCCTCTACAATAAGAAAAAACACAAACGCAGCAACAAAGCTTAAATACTTGCTACTCTCTACCACCTATCATTCCTCTACACAACAACTTGAAGTGTGGTAAAGACACCAAGCCACAAGAGCAGGTTTAACGCGTAAGAGCTGTTACCCTTTACTAGATGCCATATGCCTTCTTCTGTACCCCTGAGGTGATCTGGTGCTGGACAGAGCTTTATGATGATTTGCTGGTGTTTCAGATAACATTTCATTCATCAGAGAAAATGCCTGTGATATTCTCATTCTGTGATGCTCAGATAACAGGGCTCTATGGAGAAATAATATTATATGTTACCTTATGCTTTCACTGCTTCATTGCAGCTGGCTTGTGAGTCTCATAAGGCTACATGAAAGAACACTTTTTTTGCAATTTCACAGAAGATGTACTAAACCTTTTAAGATCACTACCAAAAAGCTAAAACATGGGTTTGACAGAACGAATGAATGAGTCAGTGTTAGAGGGGAAAAAAAAAAAAAAGAAACAATGAAATTTGGGAAGTGAAAAATGCAGTCAAAGGATGAAACATGTTCAGGGTTTTCCTAAGTGCTAAAGCAAACATTAATTATTTGTGCTTTTGGTTGAAATATCTTGAAATATTATACATATCTGAAGTTTCAGAGACAAGACAGTTAAAACTACCTCTTTCTTAACACTGGAAGATTAATATATAAATAAGGACATCCAAAGTTATATTTATAGCAACTTACTTGTCTTTTTCTTCTTTCCTCTTCTGGAACATTCTAATATCCTTTGAAGTAGGACTATAATGCTGTGTAAGAAAAAATATAAAAATCATTAACTTATTATGTACTGTGGTCTCATTCCAATCTCTCAGTCTCAAAATGTACTTATTTGACTTAAAAGTTACTGCTTAAGACACTCTTCAGAATGAAAAATAACATGAAAGCATACAGCCCTACCAGAAAATTCAGGCAAAATTGTCTCTATAACTTTCCAGTCTCTAAAAATATACTGAAAGCTTGCAGTCACATCTTCCATAAGTCACAAGCTCTAAAACATTAACACTCCTAGAGAGATGTTTTCACTCTCAAGCTCAAAGCTTCAAATGGCCTCACCTTTCAGTCTGTTAAAAAACAATGACGTTCCTAATAGTAACTAATTTAAAAAACAGGTCAAAGTTGCACTTTGACCTGTGTTTGATAGAGTACAATTTGAATTTTTCAATGCTTTCATCTTAAAGAAAAAAAAAAGCAAAACCCATACCAAACCACCCACCAAAACCTGAAAATCCCTCCACTAATGATTTCAGGAGAAAAGCCTATGACAAAAGCACCAAGTATATATTTATGGGATGGCAACACAGGAAAGGGAGAGAAGCAGGACCTATTTTTCTTGAACCACTTCTCTCTACACGAGTACAAAAAAAGCAGCCCAGTTCAATTCTGAAAGGCTGTTTGAAACCAGGGGAAATAATGTGTTTCACATAGATGACATCTGTTACTCTTTCTAAAAGTGAATACAATTGAATTATTTAATAACAGAAACCTTGTTCGTGTTACATGTTTGCTACTTGGGAGTTAAAAACAGCAGAGCTTCTGCCTGGAAGTATTTAGAGCATCCCCTGAATTGAACTAACAAGTAAAAAGTATAGGGATATATGTGCTGCTACTATGTCTCAACTCCTGTAATCCCAGAGCTTCCCCTGACTCAGCAGCATCTTTTCGGGTCCTGAAGGTATCCAGATGACAAGTGCATGTTTTAAGAATTAATACTGATTGGGGAAATAATTTCTGAACAGCTTTTTTAACTCCCCCCCCCGCCCCAGTTATTTCCAGCACAGTGCAGGTCAGAAGACATACATCAGGCCATAAACTTGCACTTACTGCTAACCCTTTATAATTGCACACACTTGTGAGTGGGTGATGGCTGCCCTCAGTATCTAATCATGTTCCTAAAGGATTGCAGGCATCTGAACTCTGCTTTTTAAATCCAGTGAGGTTTTTGGGGAAGCGTGAAGCAAGATAAAACAAGATGCAACTGCTGTAGCTCTCACTCCCTGACAAAATGCATCTTTCATCAGTGGATGTTACAGCTGTGTCCATTATAGTTGAAGGACTATATGTCCTAATTGCAACCTGCAGCCAATTGTCATCACTGCAGCCTGTGAAACACACTGGTGTATTTGCTTACTCAGCTCTTCTGACACAACTATGTCCAGTTCCAGTAAAATAAAATTATACATACAAACCCCCAAAATTAAAAAAAAAAAAGCAGTGTCAGCCTTTATACTATCTAACCTGAATGATCAACACTTATACAATGTGTAACAGTTACTCCTCAAGTTTCATTATTCTTACCACATTCTTTCTTAGGTTGAATGGATTACGTTCTTTCTGTCTTTGTTCATCCAGTTTGTTCATATATTCTCTCATTCTTTCCTTTTGCTTTCTTTTCATCCATGTTTGTATCTCTTTCCTCTCCTTTTCTGTTTTTTGAGAATGTGCAGCAGCAAAACCATGAACCCTGAGAGCAGATGTGAATAAGAAATAATCTAGCACATCCTGTAAATTGCAAACTATGGCAACTACACATGATGTAATAAAAACACTGTAAACCCTTTAAAATTCTGACTCAGCTGGAAGCATAAGTAACGAACAAGAGGCGAAATTTCTTCTGCGAAGTTTTGCCTCACAAAATCCTGGCACGCAAGTAATTTCCAAGATGCTTCCTAAATTTTTTCTTCTAGACAACACATTCAGGACCAGAGCTTAAACTGGTGTGACCTGTGGCACCAATGCAACAGACTGGCATCCTGCACAGCTGTATTTTTTTCTATTATCAGCAATTGATATCACAAATAGGAGTAGGAAACAGCTGTTACTTTGACCTCTCTCAGGAGAGAATACAATTGATTTTATAACTGACACTCAGGAGGTGTAGAAATCTCCATCAGGAAGGGAAGCATAACAAGATGGAGTTTGGGGCTGGAAGCATCTGAAGCTGCTGTGCCACTCACAGCAAATTTCTACTCTGTCTTTAAGAACTGCTTTAGAAGGCCCCAGTCCATTTGCTGAATTGAGTCTGCTGTATACAGAGATTTCTGCTCCAGCCTACACCTGACAGAAGAAAGACCAAGAAAAGAAAAAATTTCAAAATGAAAATAATAGAAAACAGTTAGCACGTTCTACAAGCCAGTAAATTTGTGGCTATTAAACAGTTCTAGTACTAGTCCCATTAACATCAATTCAAACCACATACTGCTACAGGGTATGAGCTATGAAAAGAATAACAAAGAGGGTTAAAATGATTTAATTAGCACATAATAAAAACAGCCATGGTATTACCTAGGGATTTTCTTGGCTCGTGTTTTTGTAAAGCCCAGCTCTGGCAGAGAGATGTCACTTTCTACTACATGATCATTAATGATGTCAGTAACACCACTCGGACCAGCAACTTGCAGGGGATCTTCTAAAGAGCTTGAAATCAGGTAGGGGAAAAAAAGATGTTACCAATTTAATGTAGAACAGGACTGTGAGAACAACAAGCTAAAATCCTTCCTCCAATGCTTAAAATGAGAATATTCAAGTTGTTTTATGCAAAGCCTTTGGACTGGATTCTCTTTCCCCACATATCTACTGTGTAAGTGCACACAAGCAATTCCTGGACCATGGGTGTAGATGCACCATCTTAAAAAGGTGTCAGCCCTCCCCTTAAGCTTTGCTGTCATCAAGTACACTTGAGCCACCATATATACAGAAGTCTGGCCCCGTCCAGAGCTGAAACGCCTGAGCTCCACTGGGGTGTGTGAACAGGGCTGGCCCAGAGGAGGCAGAGCTGGCAGCCAGGAGCATCCACAGGGTTTATATTGCTGCCCATGCTGAGATGAGGTTATGGGATGCTACCCTAAATCTCAGTGATCTTCTGAGCAGGAATCAGTGTGAATGAGAGGATAGTTTTACCTAAATTCTGCCCGTTCCTTTCCTCTCTTTTAATCAGTTCCTCCCAGGAAAAACAAATCTCATAGTGAGACTCTCTTTGTGACTACAAGCTATAGTTGCTTCAAGTTACTCCTTTGGGTAAAAATCACTGTCTGCTAAAGTTTATTGCCTCACACCCACCCTCCAGCTTAAGTAATCACTCTCTAATTACTTCTGTCACAGCAAGGAGTTCCACTAAATTACTTGAACAATAAGATAAACCTTTCAGTTTACTGTTATGTTTCAAGCAAAACAGTGAAGGTGGGTAATGGAGCAGAACAATCAGGAAGAAAGGAAAGCCAGCTACTGTTTTCTACTGCACAGCTGGATCCAGAAGAGTAACAGCAGCTAATAGTAAAAACTACATATGTCAGAGCATTTTATTTAATGCATAGGCTCATTCCAGTTTTGAAATCTTCAGTCCGTTGCTTTACACTTTTCATATGGTAACACTTTAAAAACTTTCTGGTGATAGCTGGCCTTGGTAGACAACTGTGTACTCTGTTGCGAGTTGGTTTGCAAACAGAAGAAATAACAAATACACGCAGACAATAGAACCACCTACATTAACAGCTCTGTTACTTGTAACTAGAAAAGAACTTTGAATGCTCCTGTGGCTTTTGCATAAAGTAAATGTAACAGGCATTACAAAAATCAGAAAAAATGCCTAAAACTAGTTAACAGAAGGGCTTTAACTGGGTTTGAAAATTAATGCCTTGATTTTTATGAAGGGATGATTTCAGCCTGACAGTCCCCTTTTTGATAAACAGATTTCCAGAAAAAAATCTCAAAGTACATACCTATTATGTATATCTCTGCATATGTGAGAGCCTGAAACAGAAACAATCCTTGTTAATAAAATCCTTGCAATTGTACACAAACTAATCATACATATGTTAAACAGTCAGTGGGATAAAATACAAAAATATATTAACCTGAATATGTTGACATTAAAAATAAATCCATATTGTACATTCGCTTAATGGCCTGTGAGAGAACATGTCATTGATTGTTGTGTTGGCACAGATTCTCCAGAGAATGTTAATTAACAGCTCCCTGGCTGATGTGGATAGTTTTGCTAGGATGATGATGATATCACTGTCGTCAGTTTTCTGCCATGACCACCTAACTGGAAATTATCTGCTCCAATTAATTATACAGCATTTCATGGAAAATTAACAACTGACACTTACTTGAAGAAGCCAGGAACTCAGAAGGAGCTTGGAATTCAGGAGATGCAACTGAAGAGCAGTATGGATGTCTTGCATGGAAGAGCACTGCTTTCCCTCCTGAACTAAACTCTACACCTCAAAAAATTATAGTTGTAACAGTATCACCCATAGCTTTCTAAGATTGCCAGTAACAAGTTTATACTTACAGAGAAAACCACATTACTACTTTCAAAATTTATCTGAGTGTGTATACCACTTGAGATTGATTTGTTTTAATGCCTTTTAAGACCGATTGCTGCCAATGTGGCTATCCAAGTGCATGTTCACATTTGCAAAGTATGTATAATTTCTGGAAACTGGACTGCAAGCAATGCAGGCAATATGCAGACAAAATAAGACACAATGTTTTTAAACTCCAGCCACAGATTGATTTTTCCTTCTCCTTTCAAGACGGCAGTCTTCCTAACTGCAAAAATCAATTTGCTATCACTTTGCAAAATGAAATGAGACCTCATAAAGCAGTGTTTTAGGACACAGACAGTACTTACTTTGTAGTGAAATAAACCAATTGATTTTGTTGATGTGGCTGGATTTAACTGAGATCTCACCTCTCAAAACATAGGAACATGACAGAGATGATAAAGAGAGTTTTTGGAGGCAGCTTTGAGTGTTCTGTGACATGATGCCCTGTTCACTTAACTAAGTAAATACAAATCAGCACAGTGATGGGTTTAAGAAACAGACCCAAAGTACTTTCTTCCAATGACAGTGACTTTGAGTGCAAGTATGATTCACTGCTGAACTGTTTTCAAAGTTTAGTGATACCGTTCTGTCCCGTAACATAAACTCCTTATCAGTGCACATCAATGAAGCCATTCTAAATAATGCAATCCAGAAAGACTGACTTTAATAAGCTCACTGGCATTCCGTAACAGCCTGTATAACGGCAATGAAAAAGTATTACACCAGGAAGAAAAGGTTTACTTATTTTAAAAACATGCAAAAGGGGGAAATATATAATAAAGATTATACCAGAAGATGACTTCGTGCCACTGGGAAAGTTAGAAGCTGAGACTGCAGAGGCAGGGGTGTGTACTTCCACTGGAGTATATCTGGGTACAGGATATTCCAAGTTTAAGCCCTCCTCTTGATCCTCTATAACATCTTCAAAAATCATGCCTCTCAAATAACGTTTTGATTCTGTGAAAAAAAATAATACAGTAATCAATGTAGACCAATGGAAAATCCTCACAATGCAAAAACTATCACTCTCATATATTTGTTACTGGCATCTTTAGTTCATCTGTCAAGCTGAACTCGGGTCAGCTCTGCCTCCCTCTGAAAGGGCACTTCCAGAGCTGTGGTGGGTGTGCCAGTCCTGCACACGTGAACTGAGTGAAATGACTGAACCAGGGGTTGCTCTGTGTGAGGCTAATGGACATCTTGAATATTGTTTGACGTGTGAATACAGATATAGCCATGATTTGGTTCTACCACTTGGCTTTGTGTTAATTCCATAAGTAGATTAGACTATGCTCTTGGCACACTACAGTAGCTACAATTAGGGAGGTACTGCATAGTCATTTGTTATATAAGCAATCTGCTCTAATAAACAGTTAAGCTGATGGAAGCTTTTAATAAAATACAGATATGACAACTGGAGAGCCAGCAAAGATGCTGGAAAAACACTTTCTTCATACACATAGAAAGATAAATCCTGGGGACAAATGTCAGATTGTTTTACATCAGTGAGCAGCATTGTTTTGATTTCATGATACAATAGAAATACATCTTTTTTAAAGTCCTGTAGTCCTGTAGTATGTTTTGATATCAATGAAAATATCAAGGTTTGTAGATACTTTCAAATGCATTTTTGTTAAAGCAATACACCTGATAGTCAGATTTGCTACCTTTCATTTTATTTCTCTCTCTCGTATTTTTGGTTTATATTTCAATGACACCTTTTGGGATTGCATTAAACTTCAGTGGTAGCTAAAAGTCAGTCAAGTTTAATATTCAATTACAAATGTGTTATCTGTCTGTTAACTGACCACATACCATCATCAATGACTTCAGCAGCTTCAGAGAATGAAGGACGAGCACTAAGGTCTGAATCAGAAGCCATTTCAATGTCTTCTATTAGTTTCACTAACTGCAAAAGAAACCCAAAAACTAAGTAAGGATACTTTCTTCAAGGTATTTTTGAGACTTTCACCACAGATATTCATGTAAAATATACTTTAAATAAACATTTTTCCTCAGAATTTTATAAACATTTGAATGCAGTTTCCTCATTCAAAACAAACAAACAAAAATATTTCAGGAACGAAAGTAGCTCAAGCAGATTCACATCATTTAAGAAGTTCAATCTTCTGGACCCTTATTTTGAGAAAACTACATGTAAACCCTACTATTTGCATGAACAGTTTTACTCCTACTGATCACACTATTTTTATTTTCAAAGTAGATGAATCTTT
This sequence comes from Pachyramphus minor, assembly GCA_013397135.1. Classification (NCBI taxonomy): domain Eukaryota; kingdom Metazoa; phylum Chordata; class Aves; order Passeriformes; family Tyrannidae; genus Pachyramphus; species Pachyramphus minor. The sequence continues at coordinate 21,277 of VYXB01002808.1, forward strand.
CCAATATTTAAAAACCACAGAAACTAAAATATTTCAGTAGTCTTCACAAGTCAGAAGTTTCCTGATATTTAAAACAGGCCATGCTGGCCAGCATTTGATCCACTTAAGTAATCATGTCAGCCAACAGATTCAGCACTAAATGTCGAAGAACTGTATATTATTCTCACTCTCTCTCAATAAGCAGACTTGAGAACAAATGACTCTGGAATGTAAGTTTTGACTTCAGTTGCAAAAAATTACAAAATAAACAGTTTAAAAAATGACAGCTAGCAGTCAGAACTCACCAGTTTGGTATTTCTGAAATCCTGCTCCATATTTTCTATTACGTTCTGTAGCGTCTGTAACTGCATATCCATTTCCTGCTGCTTTGCAGAAAGGTATTCCCTGGCAATTACTTTGGATGGAAGCCCTGAAGAAGGAAGAGTTCTGTCATCTTCACGCAGTATGTTCCAAGTAAGACTATCTGTAGTAGAATCTGACTTCTTATCTTCCTTTTGCACTTGGCTTGATACATTTTTCTGATGATCACCTTGAAATACGAAAAAACGAATGCACTGATATCATTGAATAAACTGCAAGCATGTAAATACTGCAAGTTATCAGGCATAGATGTGTTGTACATAAGGGTAGGTTTTAGGAGCCAGGAATCATCAGAAAAGTCAAATGTATAAATGTTGATGTTTAAAACTAAAAAAGCAGGAGGTTAATTGGGGAAAAGCTGCAGATTTTCTGTGGGAGTATTATAACAGAAGTGTCTTGCCTTTTTTGGATTTAAAAACAAAATGATTTACCTTGCTTCTGAAGAGTCTCACATGGAATTGAATTAGTAACAGAAGGTGTTGTGTGGTGAAGTTTTGCAGTAGATGGAATTTCAAACTTGTCATTTTGCTGTGCAGCATCTATCTCTTCTGCAGACTCAGGTATCACAGGCAAATTGCTAAGGATGTCACTGTCTTCAATGTCAATCACACTGATATATTCATGCTCATGCTAAACAACAACAAGATCATGAAGAATTATACAGAATGTGTTTTGAATATATTGTTTACAGTGCATTGTTAACCACATCCTGTGTTTACCTCTTAAAACTTTAAGCTGAAAGGATTTTTCTTTTGGAGACAAAGAACTCAAATTAATTAAGACAAACAGTATTTTAATCACATGTACATTGGATTACTAACCAAATCAGGTGCATCTGACCAAAAGGATGGCAAAGGTTTCTTTTTCTCTTCAGGGGGAATTCTCAGGTTTAAGTATGTGTCAGGTGGTAGTATTGCAGGAGCACTAGATGATTCTATGAGAAAATAATAATAGTATTATATTCACACAAAATATCTGGAAACAACTCTGCATTTTCTAGATGATAAGAAAAGCTCTGACTAAGGTGCAGTCTAAATTGCTACTAATTTCCAAGTCTATCCCAGCTAAGTAAAATAAAAACCCTTCATCTTTACTTGATCCAAGGAAACTATATTACGCAGCTAGAAAACCTCTAATAAAGCTATTTGCAAATAAGTTATGGGATATAGTAAAATTATCTTTACATGGAAAAACTATGTTGAATTTTAAAACAACGGAAAAATTAGTATCTATACCCTGCATTAAGCTACCTCATGTACAAAACCCATGTTAAAATTGTTATATTTTTATACATCCCAAACAACAAATGAAGTCAAGAGGGGCTGGAGCCACACCTGGCACAGGAACAGATGGGGCTGGCTCATTTCCACCGTTGATTCCATGATCTTCATATGACTCAAGCACTTGATTGGGAAAAAAACCCCAACAACCAAGATCAAAAATGCATGAATGTAAGGAAAGTGATACTCATAGCATTATCTGAACATTTGTCTGAACATTATCTGTACATTTCTGATTTGACGGCTCACAATCAAAGAAAAATTGGGGAGGATGAGGCAAGGAAACAATTTCAGTCACAGGGTAAAACATCGTCTAAAATGCATTTAGATAAAGCCAAGTGAAGTCAGAAGATTTCAGAAAATGTCACATTAGAACTGATTTACCGAAAGCATGTGGAGACTTACATAATTGCATCAGTAATACTTTTACTTATAATTATTTTAACTACTGTTTTGTAATTTATATTCCAATGGTTTCTGTTTTAATTCTTTTTGAATCAAAAAAATCAGAGCACAAAAATCTGTTTTTCCCTTTACAATCTTACTGCATTTTGAAAACTGACCAAATATCACAACTAGGAAGAAGCAGTTGGTTTCTGTAGGTCACACAGAAGGTAGCACTTACTTGGATGAGTATTTGTACTTGCATCTTGAGTTTCTGCTGGTTTTTTCCCTACAGAAGCCATGTAATGCAGATCTGCTGAAGTAGTAATTGCTTCCTCCACTGTGTCTGAAATGTGATAATGCAAAATGGGTGTCTACAAATAACACAGGAATTCTACACCCTTGAAAGCAATGATATTAACTCAAAACTATGGGTTCCAACAGTTTTTTCTTTGTATTCCTGACAGATATTTTCAACTTTTCTATAAGGATATCTCACGAATGATTCTAAAAAAAGTTCACACTACTTACTTGATGTGAATATGCAACTATATTGAGAGTTACAATGTTACACTGAATTAAAATCAAGGTTCAGCTTAGGTATGTGATTTTTAAAGTCAATATTTTAGTGTGCTGTAAAATAAGTCTGCTTCACAGTCCAAAAGGGGGGGAAATATTTATGATGTGTATACCTTAATTTCTTTATTGATGTTTCTACAGAGGTTTGCAAGCCATTATTTAGAGAATGGATTGCATTTTGGCCTGTGATAAAATTGAACATTGTGCTGAATACTAGAAAGAAGCAAATCTTTCCACAGGCATGGTCTTAATTTTGCAAGTTATAAACATTGTAAACATTGAATCTCTTCTAAAAGAGCCTTAAATTTTGTGTAATTAGACTACGCAGGCAAATAAAATTGGAATAATATATATATTTTTAAAAAAACCCTAATTTAATATTAAAAAGCATTGTTCACAGCATTATTCTGATAAATCACATGAAGAGAAATGATTGTGAACCACAGTTACTGGAAGTAATAGTTACCATAACCATAGTTATTGTGAAACCATGGGTACTGAAGTTCACTCAACATACTTATGTTATTATTTCACTAATTCAATTGTTTGTATCCATAAATACAAGACTACCATTCATTATAAAAAAGAAATTTAAAACACTTCTATAATTTTCAGAACTATTCTGAGTTTTCAGAATAAATGATATAAGATCTTAAATTTGCCTGCATGTCTCTCCACATCAATCCCCTAAAAACTCACTATGCCCAAAAATGTCTGGAAACCTCTTGTCCACCCTGAAAGGTCTGGGGAAAGATACCATAAGTCATCAAGCTGTACTGCCCACAGACTACATGATCCAAGCTTTTAACATCTCGATGACCACAGAGTTTTCCTTTGAAATCTAACAAACTTATGGTCCTTGTTCTTTTTTTATCTAAGCACTCAAACCACTACAAAAGACTTGTACTTGCCCATTGACATGAACAAATCATCTTGAGGATAAGACGCCGATTTTGTTTTGTGATCCTAATATAAGGAAAAAAAGAATCATCTTTAAAAATAGTTCCAATGCAGATTAAAGGATTTCTTGATGCTGTTTACCTATCCAATATACCTGGTGTGAGTAATGACTGGGGGGGAAAAAACCCATTGTAATTTCCTTTTCTTACTCCTTTTTCAAATTCTTCTGATCCATTCCAATTTAGCGGAATTACTGGCTATGTGACAATCTCATATGTACCTTGGGGTGATCTGCATAACACAAATTCTTTATTCCTCTTTGAGTATATGCTGTCTCTGCTATAACCTAAATAATATCTCCCTGGTCTGGAGAGGGTCTCCAGCTGCTGTGCCAGAGTGAAGTCTCAAAGAAGGTATGGTATGGACCAGAAATAGAGCCTGTTGTTCTGGGTAGTGTTCTAGCTTTGAATCTGGTAATGTTCTAGCTTGAAATCTGGTATTTGCAAGGATATTCCCCAAAAGGTATCAGAAAGGCCTTGGCAAATGAAAAGTACAAGTATATAAATCAAAACCCACCCTGATAAAGAATTTCTTTTCTCAGTTTCTGGGTTGAGACAGAATTGCGATTTCACACTTCCCTTTATTGCTCTTACACTGTCATCCATATAGCCCCACATGAAGAGAGTAATGCCATTGTCATTTGTCCTAGTATTACTACTAGGCAAAATAAAACTTTTTTAAAAACATTTCTGTATGTTTTTATTATACATGTTCATACAGACTTACATCCTATCAAAACAAATTCATGTTCCAGAAAAAACAATAGCAATCTTAGAATACTTCATAAAAATAAATCTACTGTTTTCAGAAAATGCAAGTATATGAACTAAATATACATGTACTGTGTCTAGGCTAGAGCCTAGAAGCGATGTACATAATTATTTTGGTTTATAGTTTTCCACTTCTTTCCTTTCTGTTAATACTTGAATGGAAAAAGGCAAAGAAAGAAACATTATTCTATACCTCAGTATCTGATTCAGCAACCACTTCTGTGTCACTAATAGCGATAATGGAGGCCTCTGGGCAGAAGAACACAGTTCGCTTCTTCTTCTCCTCCTCCTCCTCCTCCTTCTCTTGCAGTTGTTTCTTATTATGCTTTTTTTTCCTGTCAACATATTAATAAGATGTGCACTGAATTAAATATGTAGAAGATAAACAAAATTGTTGCATAGAGATCAGTTCAAAGTACTATTTTTGCCTATCTGAAATCTACACAAAATTGTTGTAGGAACTCATAAAAATACTAACAATCACACTAAAATCTGTTAATTGTCAAATAAGCTATTTATACTAAACAATACAAGCCATGTAACATTCAACATTTATGTTTTGTGCATAATTAATAATTACTACAAAATACCTGTAAAGAATCTCTAAGACAAACTTCAGTTATCACAGAAACTTTCTGATTATTTTACTCAAAAAGTTGGAATTCTACTGTAATATGTGATAAGTAGATTATAAGCTGACAACTAATTAGAAGAAAGCAAGTGTTCTATTCTAGAACATTTTATCAACACTATGTGAAGTAAACAACAATATGGAAGCAGCTTAAATAAACTGTCTCAACTGCTTGTGCAATCATTTAACAACGAATAAATCAAATTTCATAAATAATAAGATACCTAACAAAGAAAATACTGCTTCAGCAGAAATTTTTTTAATTAATCACTGTCTGTACTAAAAACAGCCTAAATATTGAACTATACTGAGAGTAACCCTTTTTTTCCTGAAGATTTCTACTAACAGTAATAACATGCAGTAAAGACAGCAGCCTATTAAGATTGTGTGTAAACTGCAAAGCATTTCATAAACAGTATATTACAGTCAGATAACAACAAGACTTTAAAACACAGCAATATGGAAAACATTCCCCCTTGAATCTCCTTATCAGTCTGTTAACAGCAAAAACCCCTTCATGCCTTAATTATGTACTTCTGCTGTGTTTTTACTAACATTTACTATTTTATTCTCTGCCAAGAGAATTACATCCATTCACTCTGATCTCAAAGCTAGAAGGTACAGGTTACCAGTTAATCTTTTAAAATGAAGTTCCCACTTTAAAAGTCTGGCTTGCCTTTTTCTAGTTTTCTGCACATCTCTCCGTTCAAATGGTTCAACATTAGTTTTTAGTAACTGGATAGGTTCAGTTTGGTTTTGTTGATTGGAAGTGCTGAGCACAGAATGATGCTGGTGGTGCTGCTCAAACGCAATGAGTTCTTGAAACGGGATGAGTTGTGGTGCCTGAAAGGGTCCAGAGAGAGAGAGGGAAAAGAGAAGAAACAGAAAGGGGGACACATCACATTGGATGAAAAAAGTAGGTCCAGTTTGGATCTTGCTTATACAAACAAAACTCCTGTAGCAATTTGTAAAGAAAATGCAAATGTAATACTAACAGCATCAGACCAGGACCTCTGCCAGTATGCACATGTGTAAACTACTTTCTGAAAGTAAATTAAAAGATGGGAATTTTCTCCACAGAACATATTTCACTAATATGTGCATTTCCTATGCATGTAGTTCAGGATGTAGGTAGGAATTGTGCAATGTAGACAAGGACTGAAGAAGAACCTTTCAAGAAAAAACATTTCCACTCTTTTCAACTGGAATTTGCATGCTTATAAGAGTGTATCAGAAACAACATTTTTCAAAACATCAAGTTCTCAGCATCCATAAGATAAGGTTTTCTCACTAAGCCTTTTAGCATCCTATTTCTGCACTACAAAAGAGGTCTTGTCACTGCATTCTATTTCAGTAAATAATTCTATTATCATTTCTGGAAAAAAAAAACCAAAACCAGTACTGCTTTTTACCATATAAATATCCAATATTTTAGATAGTAAATTCTTTGCATTCATTACTAATGGGCTGAATGGTGATGAACTGTGGAATGTGGAATCACTCTAATGTCATCAAAAGCACTTTCAGGCTTGCAGCCTTCCTCATACTGACCTGCAAGTAAACCAGTACCCCTAGTTCTAGATCGCTCCTGGTAGCTGTGCTGAACACTTTAAACTCCATAGTCTGGAAACATGAACTTATTTATGATGAATAAGAAACCATGAAATGGCAAAACCACTACGACTTAGAAAAAAGTATTATTAAAATCCAGTACCTTCTTTTTTTGAGGTAAATTAACCTGAAGTAGTGATATTCCTGCATCCTGTAGTGTTTCTGTGGAGTCAGTACCCTTTGTTACAGGTTTAACAGGTATTAAAGTGGTGGGGATTGGCTGCTTTACTGCTGGTGGAACTCTGGGTACTGGGTCAACTTGCAAGTGCAGCAGTGGAATACCAGCCATGTATATGTTCTGAGCGATGGGCGCTCTGTACGTATTCACATTTGCAGGGAACTGCTGCCAAGGTGAAACTTCTTGCTGCCCTTCATACTGATTGAGGTTCAGGTGTTTGGGAGGCTCCCTATGCACTCTTTCTGCCCATCTCCTCTCTTCCTCGTGCATTTGCCTTGGGATCTCAGGGTCATATCTACTGCCGTCAAAATCTTCTTTTGCCTTACTGTTTCTTGGTTTGTATGATGACTGATGGTTCCATAGGGAATCTGATGAGCTCCAAGCCACCCGTGGTACGGGGGGTGGTCTGGCAGAAGATGATGACATTTCTACTGGACGTAAAAATGCTGGTTTGAAATAACTTGATTTAAGCGTAAGCAAAGGAAATCCATTGGAATAGGTCATTTTGTTTTCAATAGGGATAAGTCCCACTGTTTTCTGGATGTTTGAGGAAGGGGGTAGGTGAAGAAGTGGTTTACTAGGCCCTGAAGAATACAGATATTGGGATGGTGACATAAATCCTGTTTCCTTGCTGTTGCTTTCAAGTAGAGTTAAAGAGGCATTCACATCCAGATGACTCTAAATCAGAAAAGCAAACAAACCAGTATTTAGATAGAAACCAGGCACTAAATATGCACAAAAATAGTTTTGTCTGCAGCAATCACTACAAACACATTTCCTGATTCAACAGAATAGATAACATATCAGATATAACGAAAAACCTTCATAAACAACACTTTGATATACATACTTCTACATGGCCACCGTGGCCTTCATCTTCTCCACTATTCATGTGATGAAAATCAGAGCTCTTTTGACCAGGTTTTCCTTTATTTTCTGCAGAGGGCAGCTGTGTTTTGGGAGAACCACTGCCTTGGGCAGTGTGTGCATGCCAGCTCCCAGCCAGGTGAACAGATTGATGCTGCTGCAACATTTGTTGCACATTTGGCACGTTGGGAAAGGATGACTGCACTATTTGCATTAAACTCACGAAGTTGATCTGCTGTAGCTGAGAGCACACAAAGTTAACACTGTTAACAACTTCACAGGAATCTTAGTAAAAATTCTATGTCTAGACTATGTTACAGCTGTTCATTATCCTGTAAAAACAGGTGACAAAATAAATAAAGTCCCAAAGTTTCAATTTGTATAATTGAAAATTTTATTTGTATTATGGTTTATTGTACTGGACTTTCTTTTAAGATACAGTAAATACATGTCACAGTCAGGTTATGCTAAAGCAAGACAAATTCTTTCACTTTTTTTGTGAAGTTTCAGCAACTGTAAGGTTGCTTAAAATTGGCTCAATGTACTAATACACCTTAAATCCCAGTATAGCTGCAAAGCATCAGAATTTTTTCTTATGTATACTATTACAGCACACTGATTTATGTAAACTAAAACACACTCAAACTTCTATTATCGCATCACTCATTTTTTTTAAGTCAAAACCAAGAGTTAAGTCTAAAATAACATAAATAAGTTTTCACATGGAAATGGAAGTCTCTTTTAAAAACAACCACACACAGAACGCATTTAAAACAGTAATTACCTCTATTGTTCTAAATAACACAGCTTGTACTGTGAAACCTATTTTAAAAAATGAGATGCTCTCACCTGAATTAACTTAAACATTTCATCTTGGAACATCTGCCTGACAGTTTCTGATGTGTTTGATTTCTCCTCTGGAAGGACTTCTTCCTTGGCTGCTTGTTTCTTTGCACAAACAGAAGTGTGGGAGGCAACACTTGATGCAGTTGACACAATAGTCTGAGAAGGCTGGCTATCACTCACAGAAGTGTCTGCATTACTTCAAAAGGAAAAGAACAGAGCTATGAAAAACATTCATAATTCAAAACACCTATATAAGGTTGTCTTAAATAAATCCAGAAAAAATTTAAAGCTATCTATTTTCTAAAAACATAATTAATTTGTAGGAACAATTTATTAATTAAGACTGCACAATCTTCACCAGAGACTATGTAAGACAACTTTCCCAATGCTTCTTAAAATACTGAATGAAAAACACTAGTAAGACTGTAAGTTCTATATGATTTTGTACTCACAAGCATATCCAAAATATTATCTCCATTACAGAAACAAGATGAAAAAAATTATTTCCCAAAAGGGACAAAAAAAGGGCCTGGTTAGTCATAAAGCCAAACAGCTGATAGAAAATGCAGAAGGACCTTATTAGCTGAAATAAGGCAGAAGGCAGATTCACTTTCACTTAAAGTAATATGCTGTTATATATTTGGACATAAAAAGCAACAACAAGATTTCAGATTAAAAAAAACACATTTAAAATTAAAATAACACATGCCAGATGATACAATATCTTAAATTTTCTCATAGACAAAATAAAATCTTTTAGTAGGTAAAGAATATCAAGTAGATGGATTCCTCACACGAAGAAGAGAGGGTTGAGATTTACCGTAAGCTATAGAGAAACTGAAAGACTTTACATACATGAACATTGACCCAAAACACCTTTCTCTCTTTAAGAAAAATGCTGATATTGCTATGGGTACAGGCAACCTCTGGAGGACATTTCAAAGTTGTACAGAATGGCCTCCAAGCATGTGAAGAAACAGAAGTATAAAGCAATGGCTAATGAGTAATATTGAAAAGGTTTTGGATATGTAATAGGTGTGAAGGGCATAGAAAATCTTTTGGAAGACAATTAGAATGTGCATGAAGCATGGCCTGACATCCCAGAAGTTTGAGTAAAGCTTTTTTAAAATAAAGTTGGCACGAAAAGCTTGAGAAGGAAAAGAGAATAGCAACATCTGGAAATGGAATCCAAAGGGATGTTTAGTTCTTATCTTCCTCTAATCTGAAAAAATCTCATAGAGGACTGTTCCAGAACTGAAAGCCTGAGACTGACTCCTGACCCCTCTTCCCAATTCCAACATTCCCTGTTTACAGAAATATTATCTATACGTTTATGTGAATCTATCAGTTGCTGTAGGACATGTACCCTTTAATAATTTAATAAAAATGTAAATATATGTTTAAAATACTATTGTTCAGGTGATTTATGTAACAATATATCTTCTATAGTAGTTTAGTATAATGCTTCTGTCTGGAACAGAACAGAAAAAAAACTATCACGTTTCTTGAAATCCAGTAGCTAAAATAACATGTTTGATTCTTGTAAATTCTGGTCAAGACACAAGTGTGTATGATCCCCAGGGATTAGAGTACAAAAAGGTTTCAGGAAAAGCTATTTAGTTTGCAGGTACATTATAGTTGTGTAGATTCGCTTACAAAATACTCGCATTATGTTACTTCAGACTAAAAATTTAAGGGATAATCCATTTTTTATAACAGTAGAGGTTTCTCTTACCTAGGAACTTCTGCATGTTGTTTTAAAGAGAATGAATGAGAATCAGTGCTAGTAACAACCTCAGTCATACTATAAAGAAAGAAAAAAATAGTAATGTAAATACTACAATAATTTGTTATGCTGTTTATTTTCATTTTTATATATACATATATGTATATAAATATATGCATAACCTCCTGAAAAAGTATTTTAATTCGTATGAGATTAAATACCTGAAAGCCACCTGATCAGAGCTATACTGATCTCCATTGCTTCAATTATTGCATGACACTGCAACCTGAGCTGGCAAATATTGACATTCATGCTTTGTCTCCCTAGCAATCAGAATCTGTCTCAAACAAAAGCACTGAAACAGTTCTCGTTATTCAACACAAGCAGCAGGCAAAAAAGAGGCTGATTCCAGTGGACAAAGGAAGACAAAATCTAATTTAATCAATTCTGTAAATATCACTATAATCCGCATTTCTAGAAGAGAAAAAACAATGCCATAATAAATTCTTTTAACAGCCTCTTGTGTGCAGTTAAAACAAAAATATGTAATTTTAAAATAGTAGAGGATTCAAAGTCCTACTAAAATTAAGCTGTTTAAAAGAAAGCTAATTGAAATATACTAAAAATAGGCTGATATTTCTTTGTCATTAAAACAAATGAAAATATCTCAAAAGACCAAGATGGCTCGTGGTAAACATAAGAAAATTTGTGTTTATAGGATATAGAATTTCTTCCCTTGCAAACTATCAGAGAAATCAAACTGAGCAGTCATCTATTCAAACAGATGATGTGACAACCAGGTTTATCAACTGTTTCTTTAATTTTATAGGGATATTTTATTATAAATATACAGAGATTTTAAAATATTAAATTTTAAAAATACCTTAGTGAAGTAAATTTCTTAAGTTGTGTAAAATGTCTCCCTTCCTCTCTGAGGAGCTAACAAGCTTATCACCACTTTTGTCTCACCTTTGGCTTCGTAAACAACCACCCCTTCCATGTTTTCTAACAAATTAATTGTCATCATTCCTTAGACAGCTCTTTACCTGAATTTAGCCTGATGCTGCTTCTATTTCAGGTCTGGGACTGTGTATCTGAAAGCTTTTCCAGTTATTGTCTATCCTTTTCTCAGACACAAAATACACCTTCCCACAACCCACACTTCTTTCATTAGATCATTACTAAAATAAAGTATCCACCCTGCACTTTGTGTATGTGAAATGTTTGTTTGAAACCATGAGTTTGTTGCTATAAACAACAGCATGAACCCAGGAGACTTCAATGGATGCCATTATTAACAAAGCTACCTTAGATTTTTAAGAAAAGCTAAAAGATGAAATAAAAAAAGAAAACCAAATAACAAAAAGTCTCTTACACATTCTGTTCAGCCTTTTCTTCCTTTGTTTCCTCCACATTTTGATCTTCTTGGGGACTATCTACATCTGAAACGGAGACCTGCTTGAATATAAAAAGATGCATTTGAACGTTAAATTTTCCTATTCCTTCTGCTTCAACAAAGCATTATTTTTTTCACCTATGGCAAATGTAGTTGTGATTAATCATTTACTTGCAAAAATCAGACAAAAAATAATTAGAATTACATACTTATCAGAGAGCAGCTACAGATCAGAAATAAGGAGATATCTTAACGATTCACCTGGGCATCTTTCTTTTTAAGTCATTATTATGAGTTTTTAGTTTCAAATTCATATTCATATAGTACCCTGGATATATATTCTGCTAATCTCAACCCCCCTTGAGTAAAGATGAAAATGTGGAAACAATCCTACTATACACAAGCTATCTACAGCCTAAGAAGTAGAAACAAATACAGGATTTTACACATACCACAGATTCACTACAGTAAAATGCACTGCAGAAGTGAAGACCACAATACATTTATTGTCTCTAATCCCATTAACAGCACTGAATCTAGAGTACTACAGGTAAGTAAACTGGTGGCATTGCAATACATTTTTCAGAATAATAGGCTGTAGTCAATTTCAGAGACAGGACACTTATAACCAAAAACAATGCATGGAAAAGGAAGGCTCACTTAGAGATCCAGGCTGAGTTTTCACACAAAAGCCAAATAAACTTTTTGATATATTTACATATAAAGAATTACATCTACCATATATACATATATAGGTATACACACATTTAATTTTATGAAAAATTAATCAGTTTTCAAAAGTGCTCAAAGCAGATCTAACTTTACTACCCTATAATCATGACATTTATTATTAATCAAGGAAAAAGATTCACCAATCCCAGACACTTTAAGCCCTCAACTTCATGGAAACATTGATGAATTCAGGATGCTTTGAAAAGAATATTCATAACAATTTGATGTTTCCACATAAGATCCTATCAAAACAGGAGAGATGCTGGAGCTGAGTAAGGCAGCCTGATATGCTCACTGAGAGCAGCAGAGAATGGCTCTTGAAGCAGTCAGTCCCTTTCCCAGTCAAAGGAAAAGAATTTGAAAGGGCCAGTTGAATCTGGTGAATCAACCAATGGTTACAGGACTGGTGCCACAGCCAAGGATTTGGCTTCTTCAACCACGGGACTCACACTGAGAAACCTGCTCTGCTGGGGGCTGAAGTGGTCCATCTATCAAAGATGAAGAGCATCTTCAGTCCTAGGCTTGGCAAGAGGGGAAGTGGGCTTTAAACTAAAGTTGCCAGAGAAGGGGCCGTTTTATGCCAGGGCCAGTAAGAGATGCCCACAGCCTGGAGGCCAACAGAGCACCTGAAGAGCAGCACAAAGGAATTTCAGCTACTCCCATCAGTAAGTCAGATTCATCAGGGACCCAGTTTAAATGCCTCTGTGCAGACATATATAGCATGGGGAATAAATGAATTAAAGACGTGCACATCTGCAGGGTATGATCTTACTGGCATTGTGGAGATATGGCAGGATGGCTCCAACACCTGGAGCGTTGGAATGAACAGATATGAATGAACAGAATGAACTCTTTAGAAAGCACAGGAAGAGGAGATGAGGAAGGGGTATCACCTTCTATGTCAGTGACCAGCTGGAGTGCATGGAGCATTGCCTGGGGAGGGATGAGGAGCTGACCAAGAGCTCATGGCTCAGGACTACAGGGAGGACAGGGACAGGTGACATTACAGTGGGGGTCTGCCATTGGCTGCTTAACCAGGAGGATGAAGCAGAGGAGGCCCACTGCATGCAGATAGGAGCAGCCTCATGTTACAAGCCCTGGTCCGCAAGGACTTGCAACTACCCCACTATCTGTTGGAGGAACAACACACCAGGAGGTTTTGGAATGCTTTGATGATAATCTCCTTCTCCATGTGACAGATTAGCCAATGAGGACAGGCACTATGGGGGACCTTGTTCCTGAGAATGTGTAGGGAATGTGAAACTCAAGGGCAGCCTTAGCTGCAGTGACCATTAAATAGTGGAGTTTCAGATTCTCAGGACAGTGAGGACCAGGCACAGTAGGCTCATTGCCCTGGACTGAATGCAGGAGAGCAGACTTTGGCCTCTTCAGTGATCTGCTTAGTAGTGGGATCATGCCCTGGAGGGAAGAGCGTTGAAGAATGCTGGTTAATATTCAAATATCACCTCCTGCAACCTCAAGAGTGATGCATCCCAGCAAAGAGGAAGCTGGGAGTAAATCCCAGGAGGCCTGCATGGATGAACAAGATGCTCCTGGACAAAGTCAAACATAAAAAGACAAACCTACAGAGGGTAGAAGCCAGGACACAGTAAGGATATCTGAGAGACTGTGAAAGCAGCCAGGGATCAGTTTAGGAAAGCTAGAGCTCTGATAGAATTAAATCTGGCCAGGGTCATCAAGGGAAACAGGACGAAGACTAAGGAAAATGTGGGGTCCTCTCCATAAGGAAATAAGAGGCCTGGTTACCTGGGACATGAGGAAGGCTGAGGTGCTCGATGACTTTTTTGCATCAGTCTTCACAGGCAAGTGTTCCAGCCCCGCTGCCTGAGTCACAAAAGGCAAAGGCAAGGATTGGGAGAATTAAGAACCTCCTGTCAGAACATTTAAAGAACCCCAAGGTGCACAAGTCCACAGGGCCTNGGAGTTTCAGATTCTCAGGACAGTGAGGACCAGGCACAGTAGGCTCATTGCCCTGGACTGAATGCAGGAGAGCAGACTTTGGCCTCTTCAGTGATCTGCTTAGTAGTGGGATCATGCCCTGGAGGGAAGAGCGTTGAAGAATGCTGGTTAATATTCAAATATCACCTCCTGCAACCTCAAGAGTGATGCATCCCAGCAAAGAGGAAGCTGGGAGTAAATCCCAGGAGGCCTGCATGGATGAACAAGATGCTCCTGGACAAAGTCAAACATAAAAAGACAAACCTACAGAGGGTAGAAGCCAGGACACAGTAAGGATATCTGAGAGACTGTGAAAGCAGCCAGGGATCAGTTTAGGAAAGCTAGAGCTCTGATAGAATTAAATCTGGCCAGGGTCATCAAGGGAAACAGGACGAAGACTAAGGAAAATGTGGGGTCCTCTCCATAAGGAAATAAGAGGCCTGGTTACCTGGGACATGAGGAAGGCTGAGGTGCTCGATGACTTTTTTGCATCAGTCTTCACAGGCAAGTGTTCCAGCCCCGCTGCCTGAGTCACAAAAGGCAAAGGCAAGGATTGGGAGAATTAAGAACCTCCTGTCAGAACATTTAAAGAACCCCAAGGTGCACAAGTCCACAGGGCCTGATGAGGTGCATTCACAGGTCCTGAGGAACTGGCAGATGACGTGCCTAAGCCACTAAGCATCATATTTGATAAGTCATGGCAGTTCAGTAAAGTTCCCACTGACCAGAAAAAGGGAAACATAACCCCTGTGTTTTTAAAAATGAAAATAAGAAAGACCTGGCGAACTCCATGCCAGTCAGTCTCGCCGCAGTGTCTGGCAAGATCATGGAGCAGATCCTCCTGGAAAATGTGCTACGGCACATGGAAAATAAGGAGGTATTGGTAACAGTCAAAATGGCTTCACTAAGGGCGAACTGTGCCTGACAAATTTGGTGGCCTTCTATGATGGAGTTACAGTGTTGGTGGATGAGAGAAGAGCAACAGATGACACTGTCCTGCACAACAACCCTGCCTTTAAACTGAAGTGTTGTGGATTTGGGGGATGGGCCACTTGGTCGATAAGCAAATGGCAGGATGGCCACATTCAGAGTTGTAGTCAATGGCTCAATGTCCAACTGGAGACCAGTGACAAGCAGTTCCTCAGAGGTCAGTACTGGGCCCAGGACTGTTTTCGTTAAGTGGTATGGACAGTGGGATGGAGGACACCCTCTACAGGATTGCTGCTGACACCAAGCTGTGTGGTGTGGTCAGGACACTGGAGGGAAGAGATGCCATCCAGAGGGATCATGACAGGCTTGAGAGATGGACCTGTGCAAACCCCATGAAGTTCAAAAAGTCCTGCACAGCGTTTGGGGCAACCCCAAGCACAAGTACAGGCTGGGCAGAGAATGGATTGAGAGCAGCTCTGAAGAGAAGGACTTAGGGGTGACAGTTGATGAAAAGCCCAACATGAGCTGGCAATGTGTGCCTGCAGCCCAGAAAATGAATTGTATCCTGTGTTGCATCCAAAGGAGCATGGCCAGCAGGTCAAGGGAGAGGATTCTCCTGTCTCCTCTGTCCTCACGAGATTCACCTGGAGCACTGTGTTCAGTTCTGTGGCCCCCAACATAAGAAGGACATGGATCTGCTGAAGCAGGTCCAGAGAAGGCCTCAAAGATGCTCAGGGGGCTGGAGCACCTGGAAAGGCTGAGAGAGTTTGGGTTGTTCAGCCTGGAGAAGAGAAGGCTCTGGGAAGACTTTAGATCAGTCTTTCAGTACTTAAAGGAGCCTACAGGAAAGCTGGAGACAAACCTTTGACAAGGGCATAGAGTGATAGGAGAGGAGGGAATTACTTCAAACTGAAAGAGGGTGGGTTAGTTTAGATATTAGGAATAAATTCTTTACTGTGAGGGAGATGAGGCACTGTAATGGGTTACTGAGAGAAGTTGTGGATCTGTGAAAAGCGTTGAAGGCCAGACTGGATGGGGGCCCGAACAATCTGGTTAGTGAAAGGTGTCCCTGCCAGTGGCAGGGCTGTTGGAACAAGATGATCTTTAAGGGCCCTTTCAACCAAAACCTTTCTATAACTCTACCAAATGATTCTATGGTAACTTGCCTTTTCTGTAGAATGTTCTACAGGTTTGATCTTGACAGAGCTGTTGGAGCCCTTTGGAGTTTCATATGGCTCCTCAAAGGACTCTACAAAACAAACACAGTTACTCTAAATAAGAAAACTACATGTATTACAGCACTATTTTGTGATTTCTGACAGCAGGTCACATTAGTCCACTTTTTTCCTAGTGAGAAGACCACCTGTTCAGAGTGGTCTCAGCCAATTCAAAATTTGTTTTACTATTAGTGACGATACATGTGCCTGAAGAGAGAGCTAAAAAAAAAAAGGCAGCTTATTTAAATAGTATGAATATGATAAACTTAACTTATGGATAGTCAGGTCTCTTACAATTTTCATACTGTTTTGCACAGTTGCATGAATATTTCTGGAATGAAAGTATATGAGGGAATAGAACATGTTAATACACATTGTTCTATCTCTACAGTAAAAAGTTACATAACTGAAAAACTGTTCAGTAAGTCTTGATAAAGCAATTGTATGAAATTAGTTATAAACTGGATAGAAGATTTTCAATAGAACAATGAAAACTTATTTTCATTTTTTTATTAAACAGAGGGACTTCTAATCATATTCATGCAAAACTCCTACTGGTTTAATATGTTAGACCATAGTAAGAAGATATACCATTAAGACAAACCTTGTCGTTCTGATGCTGTATCTAACTTCTGCTGAACAAATGGTCCTACTTCATTAGGATCTTCAGTTGTACATGGTACAGAATAACTTCCATGAATAATTTCCTTCTTATCAAAGTATTTTGACTTTGTAGATATTCTGGTAATTGGAATTACAACAGGCAATTAACAACATAAATATCTAGTTCAAGTATGCTGTTCCTTTCAGATTGCAGGCTAGCGCATAATTGTAAAAAAGTAAACACTGCTGTGACATAATTCATGTTTATATAAATTTTCTATCTGATTTTCACTTAAACCTAGCTTAATTTTTTTTTGTTTTTTTGGTATAGATGTGATATTTCAGTGTCATTAATGGTACACTCTTTCAGGTGGGCTGTTTCTAGAAAAAAGTAACCAACATACATGATCTACCCAAAATGGAAGACAAGCGCTATGGCTTCAAAATCATCTGGTTAATGTTTATATTTATCTCCCTCACAGAAATTTCCTTTATAAAAAAAATTAACTGTCAGACAAGACACACAAGAATGTCTCAAAACACTAGAGATTATTTTCAGAATACTAAAGATCTTTATCTATCTATCTATCTGTCTATCTATCTATCTCTTCTAATACTGGACATCTTTTTTTTTTTTTTAGTGCAACAGAAGACAAAAGGCCACAAAGGAGTTCAGGTTAAGGATACTTTATCTTCAGGACAGTGCAAGATATTAACAAATAAAACATTTACTGCCTTTTCCCTTTATTTTTCTGACATGCACAGATATGAACATAGCTAGATGACAGACTTAGGGGAAAATAAGTGAACAGCATGAACCTCTCAACTCAAGAAAAATTACACTAAACAGAGTGGAAGTTATGAATTCTTTGAGAAAACCATGATATCCACTTCATCAGAAATCTAGATTCTACTTCCACATCACTAAGTTTATAAACAACCATTTACAATTCACTTAATATGCAACAGCTACATTGTTTTCTACCTAGATTTACATCTGCTGATGGAGACTATTTAATCTGCTTCATGCAGCTGTAAATAACAGGCATGAGTTTGACTTTGCACTCAAAATTAAACACGTATATGTAACACGTAATAACAGCAGAACTCTTCTTACTGACAGGCTGCTTAGCAGAGGAATCATGACCAACTAGAGGTCTTAGGTTAAAAAAAAAAAAAGATTACCTAAAATCTGTTTCACAAAAGTCATCATAGGCTGGCACATTCTGGACATTGGCAGGAGGATTGGCCACTATGGAAAAGCTTTCAGCCATACTATTTTCTTTCTCTGTCTTAGACTGGGCTTCTGACAGAGATGTATATTCTTTCATATCTTGATTATCTGAATGCTATTAACAGAAACAATGATAATCAAAATTCACTAGTTAAAAAAAACCAAGACCAACCAACCAACCCAAAAACCCCCCAAACCTGTCACTATTTAAAAACCCACAGTGATTTCATATAGAATGATTATGCTTAACTCATAGTCTTTTATTTTAGAGCTGAGAAAACCTGGATTTACAGGAACCTGAGTTTTGCACCTTTTTGCATTAAGCAAAGCAATGATCCTCTGAATTATTCAAAGGAAACACAGGAAGGATTTGTCAGTGTCAATTGTCAAAGCCACTATGTGACACTAGAATCGAAACAAATATAAACAGTAAGGTTTGGCCTTCATCACATGTAATACAGAGCTCTGAAATCATCACTGAAAACAGCATGAAAGGCAAAAAGCCACACATAATCTTGTGGCTAGATGCATGCACAAAATTTTGGCAGTAAGTTGGAAGTAAAATACAGGTGGCAGTTGTCCAAAAAATAAAAATACAAACCAAAACCAAGAAAAACAAATATCTCCTGCAATGAGAGAAAAGCCTTCTCACAAAAATTCCACAACCCTGTCCCCTCAGAGTGTTAGATGTATTCTATGATTCCACGTGAGTTAATTAAAAAAGATAAGTGATCCAGTTGTCCCTAAAATACAAACTAAAGCAATACTCATCAGGTTCTTCTTACAAACCTCTTCCTTTATATCCACACATATACTCCAACTCTGTATGCTCCAGTCACTTTTTGCTGATCTTTAACTAGTTTAAACATTCCAGTCAAAATATATCTGCACTGTCAACAAAGACAAATGAACCTAAACTTAAGTTTCTTTGTCTTGCTTTGCCATATTCTATCTCCAGTACTAGGTTTCTTCAAAGATGATGTCTAAAACTAGACACAATGATCAAACTTACAGGAATTTGCACAAATAATGTGCTATCTGGATAGAGGAGCCAGATTTTGAACAGGGTGTTCAAAGAGAACTTTCACTTCCAACCCATGTATTTCTACAGACAGAATTCCAGTATTTCTGGAATGATTCTCTCTTTTCCTAGCAACGCTTAAAGGAAAGGCTATTAATATTCCAGGATTTACTGAAAACAGAATAATGAGATAAAACATGCATCCTTTGTCTTACCTTGTGTTTTATGCTCTTCGTTTGAGATCTCTCTCTGTATAACTGTTCTAACAGCCACAAAGAAGTAAGGACAGCAGCTGATGATGTTTTCATGTGTATCATTGGAAGAATCTCTTCTAGGGAGTCTTGTTTATTGGAACCACAAGGCAATCTTTTGTCAGACCATCTGATCATCCACTCGAGCAATTTTGCAATATTGCTCAACTTGTCCATCAATTCTATTGCTAGTTCTTCTCCTGGTACAGTATCAACTACATCAACAGTTTTGTAAATGTATTTAGAAGTTGCCTGAGTTTGCAGGGTAGATGAAGTATGGTTAGGAAAGGTCTGGCTTGCTACTGCAACAGTGACTCCTTGATTATGAGTCTGAGCTCTGTAAATTGATTTGTGTTTTAAACCAAATAATCCTTTGTTAAGTCCTTCCATTAGGTTATGCACAGAAGGTTTTTTTGTCTGTAAACTGGACTGTACAATTGTTGGTTTTTCCAAAATATCTTGGGTTTTGTTATAGACAGATGTTGTTTCAGGATCACAAGATGACAAGGTGACAGTATAGCAAGACCCAGCTCTAAACACACTTGAACTTCTACTTTTGCCTTGTCGACGTTTTAGTGTTGTGTGAACATCAAAAAAGAGAGAGTTCAATTCATGCTCGCGAAGAAGTCCAGAAAAGCTAGTAAGAAATGGAATTCCAATGCCACTGTACTTTATCAGGTCTCTCTCAAGAACATAACTCAAAAAGAGTTCTAAAAACCTAACATATTCATCATCATCACGTTCAAATTCCCATGCACCAACTACAGGCAAATTACATTGATCATGCGTGTCTCTTCCATATACTTTGTCTTTACGTATTCTTTTACAGTTAAGAGCTTTTATCTTGTATGTGGTATTTTTGCTACCTATTTCTCCTTGTCTCTGGTGTTCATTATTGCTGTAAGGCAATAAACATAAGAACCGTCAACACCAAAATCCATTTTAAGAAGAATTACGTGAAAAAATAACTAAATGCAACATTAGTACCTTTTCTTCCTTTAGTATTAAAAAGGGTAAACTAACAAACCCAAATAGACATCAATACAATGTTAAGGTGGCAAATTACTCAAATGCAAAATCCAGTTTTTCCACAGATAGAAATTAGGCAGGAACATAAGAGAATGTGGACACAGCTGATAATAACTTGCACTTCAATAACACATTAGTCACATACTAACTGATACAACATTAGCAGTTCTCTGGTAAATTTATGATTCTGTAAATCCTCCAAAGTAACAATTACCCTGTTTGGTGACAAGATTACAGCAGGAGACAATTTATTTCACACACACTGCCCTGCCCCCAATTTAAACTGATAGCTTTCTGCTGCTATTTTTTTCATACCTTTGGAATGAAGGTGTTTGAGCTCTCATTTCTTCAGTACACAAAACATCAGAAAGCGTATCTGCTGTGTCAGCATCACTATATACCTGAGGATTCCCAAGATCAGTAAGAGTGCTTGTGCTTAGACTAGTGCCTATTGAGAATCTGTCATAACAGTGTTCCTTATCATCTGCTGCTTCCTCTTCTGCTGGCTCCCAAATATTAATTTCTATAGGGCCTATGTTCCTTATTACACGTCTCAAGGCCTTCTTTCTTGCTTCTTCAGTAGCCTGTATAACAGCAGACATAATTTCTTCATTTTCAGGACCTACTGAAAGAAAGAAAACCAATTTTTCAATTTTCAATTAGTCTTTCAAATTGAGACATGAATTAACTTTAAATTAAAATAATAAATTATAGCCACTTAAAAATACAGAAAGAAACTATGATAAAGTGAAGAAACACCAACAACTTGTAAGTCATGACACTATGTGATTGGTATAGATGTATCAGAAAGCAAATGTACAATTTGTCACAAAAATCAAAGTTGTCTAACTAGAAACTACAGTAATTGCTATACAAGAGGTATGAAAGAAGATACTGTTGCAATAATACCCTATTAATAAGTAAGGTAAAAAAAGAAAGTTTGTTTAATATTACCTGAAGAAGGATGAACATTACCTTTAACAATACTGTGTCTGAGTCGCTGTTGAAGTGCATTATATTTATCTCTTAGTGGAACTCTTATATCTTCAGGATTAGGAAACGCTTTTACAAAAATCTCTGCCACCTGCACAAAAAACCCACATCTTTTTCACTGGTGAACATACAGGTAAGGTTATCTTTTCCCACAGAACTAATACCACTAAAAAACCTGACTAGTAGCTTTTCCAAGGAGAAGAAAAATTTGTGATAATTTTTACTGCTTTTATTCTAGTTCCAATTTCTTCTACCTTTTTCATTGGTGGCAATTCTCCAAGAAGACTCAAAATTACATCTTGAACTAATTCTTCAATATTCATGAACCTGCAGAAAGGAAGCATTCGACAAGCCCACCCCAGTGCATTCAGACAATGCTCAGCTGTGGAGGCATCATGTTCATTCGTCTTCAAATCCTAAAAAAAAAAATCACCAGAAACATTGATTGATATGGCCAATGTATTTACACAAAAATTATTCATACACTTCAAATGGTAATGGCCTTCTCTAGCCAATAAAAAATAAACATCTCTAACTTAACTGCCAAGCACTTAAGTACAATGCCAAGCATCCTACACAGAAGTGTACGATGCCAGCAGACAGATCAAGGCTGTAATCAATCATAATGTACATTAAAAAAAAAGGATGAAAAAGAAAGAGCTTTGTTAAACCACCTGAGGAAATAATTCCATTAACACTCTGCTGAAGAGTCTGTTTGCAGTCATTTAGAGTAAAACTTCAGAATTTGTCTATACTAGATGCAACAGATTAAAAATACCAAATTACCTGCTGAAGTAAATAATTTTACTGTGACTTAAGGTGATCATAAGTTCTTTTTTGGAATCAAGAAAATTCATCCTGGCAAGATGCTTTTAAGATGGATCAGTTTATTTTGAAACAGTCAGTATTTTCTATCTCATTTGTCACTGTTACACAACGTACAAAAAAATCAGAATATTCTACCATTTGAAACAGAGCCATTGTATTTATCTGAAGCTTACTTTTTCTGATGAAGAAACATTTTGAACTTTTTACAGAACATTTGACAAATACTTAGTAGTTTCTCTCTTTTTGTTCCTTGACCTCTGACATCAATTGGTATTGGGTATAAGCAGAGAAAACATGATTAAGTTTTAATAGTTTTCCTTACTCCATATTTACCCCACATTTAACTCTATTTTTGGTGCATTAAATATACATTAGTAAGGAAATACCCAAAATATTTTATCTGATGGCAAAAAAAAACCCAAATCAAGAAGCAAATACTTAAGTAGACAACAAATGTGATAAATATTTCTCTCGTGGCAGCATCTCTTCAATTATCTCAGTTATTACCAAGCAAAAGCCCCCAGAGATGCTGTTAGGAAAATGGAGTTCATATAGATAGCACTATTCTGTAGCATCAAATACATGTTGCACATTGTAGCACTGTGGTCATTTTGTCCTGTTAAGGAAATAGAAGTTCTCACAGAAATATACAATAGACCTTAGACTTCTTCTCATAGCTTCATGCAGCTAAAATGTATTTTTCCTATATGACTAATATAATTACCTGCATATTGTTAATATTTTCCCTTGCAGCTTGGTACCGCCTACAGCTGTCAGACAATTTTTCACGAACATGAAACATCCAACATAATGCACATAACTCTCTGAACCAACCTACAACACACACATGCAAAATTGTGAGATGCTATTTAAATAAATTAAATAGAATAGTTTGGAATTTTTAGCTACAAGAAAGTAATTAACATCATCCTAACTGTAGTTTTAGAGAAAAGAATTATTCATTCTTGATTTTTCAATATTGTTCTGCAGCTAGAACTCTTCAGTCCAACTTTGTGTTCATGTTCTTCCACACCTGTAACATGTACCCCCACCCCAAATCCAGAAGGGCACATTTCAGAGTAAGAGTTTTGATAACTAACATAAAACCTGGAAAACGAATGTCTTTCTGCACACACAAGCCAATAAGAGTTTATTTGCACCTGTGGATTTTCACTGGTGTTCTTTTTTCTAGCTTTAAGTTATTCTATGTTATTGCATACAGACCTAATATTTTACATGTAATATCATCAAACTGATGGGGTTCAGAAGATGTAGTTCCATACAAAACAGTGCAGAAATTGCAGTAACGAAGCAAAGTCTCTGGGAATGGACTCAGCAAGGGAAGAGATCCTTTCAATCGAATCTACAGATTGCAAAAGTAAAGAAATAAATAAACAATCAAAAAGGAAATAAAAATCAGTTGACATTTTATATGTATCTCTGCTAAATGCACAGCCTCTCAGTTTAACTCAGAATAACAGTAAATTCCCGTAAGCTGGCTTTCCATTTTCTTCAAATCACTATTCTGAAAATTCTTTTACAGAATATGTCTGGTATGAGCTATGGCACTAAAAATGGTTTTGTTTGAATAGTACTCATGATTACCATGAAATACAGAAGAAACCAAGTATAAGAACAACTAAAATCACAATCAAGAAACCAGATTAATCCATCACAGTCCATGTTGCTGTTGTCAAAGTAGACTGGTTTTCCGCCCAGTTTCAGCTGGGACATCTGATCACCTTCCTGTGCCAGCATTAAGCATGTGACCATTCAATGAGCAAAGAGAAGGAATTATTTGTCCAGATCCTGATCTGGATCACTGCATTAATGTTGGTGCAGGGGGTTGAGTCACACACACTCCTTTCGGTGGGTATCTCAGCCTTCTTTAAGTAACTGTGTAAAAATGACCTAAGAAAAACCTGACTTTACACAGAAAATTTTAACCAATATATTCTGATCTTGCTTCTGCACAAACAAATTGCACAAAAGTAGAATGATATCTTATAAATTCTCTGCACTACAGTGACCCCTTTAACTGAAGTAAGCATTACCTTCTCTGCTACATATTCAGCCCTAAGTGAACTGGAACATACTTCCCGCTAACAGATATAGCTCCCAATTAAAGTTCGCTTGTTCCTTTCAAATGCAGAAGAAAAGAATTTTACCAAGCAGGTATGGAAAGACACACAGAAGGAAACACCTTATGAATTAGATACCTGATACCTTTAAGTTCTGATTTCCTGAAAAAAGTAAACATGGAGTGTAAAACTAGATGACGACATGTAAAAAACCCACGACATCAAAGCCCAGGTGAGACGTTTTTGCAATGCAACTGCCAGCTTGTCAGTAATATTTACGACTGATAATCAAGTTATTAAAAAAAACAGTTAAATGCTTACTTTCTGCATAACTTTTCTTGCCCTCTTCAGTTGTGTAATATACCACTCTGCTGCAGGGCAAGAACAATGAGCAGCCCGGAAGAGCAAGATAATTCGCTGAAGAACTCCTGATACTTTCTGTCGAATTTCTCTCTCCATTTTTAAAAGAATGTCACTGCCATCTTCCTGAAAAATGAAAAAGCAAACAAACCCCAAAATTAGAAAGGACGTATACCTAAATGTTGTTTCGGCCCCTAGAAGTATTTCACTTCTTCTTTACAGCATAGATCCTTCATAGAAAAAACACAGAGGTACTTTCTTATCAGTATGGTGTTACTCAAGTAAATGAATGGACATGAGAAAAAAAACAGAAAAATGAGCTGAAAGGAACCACCACAAAGACCATGATTACTTCACAAATACATTCACACAAAGACCCAAGAAACTTCTATCACACATGCTTACTTCACTGAGGGAAGCTGGCTGAGGACAGTATAATGGTGGTGCTGGAAGATAGAGCCCAACTGGAATCAAACCATGCAATTTTCTGCTGAGATCCTTGGCAGAATCCATCAAAAGCTGAAAGGTCTCTGAGAGAATATCAGCATCTGCCATAACAGCTGCTTTCAGTAGTTGCTGTATTGAACTATAGAGAACATCTGCATCTTCCTCTTCAATAGGATCTATAAAATATTAAGCACAGAAGGCAAAAAATTAATTGACTCAATACACCGGCCTTACTTTCGATATGAGGTTATGTTCTCAGAATTTGCATTCATCTATTACAATTGCAGATCTCACTGACTTCCTTTAAAATAAGATCTCTCACAGTTGAAAATAGTATTCAATTCTTAATTTTAAATTTTCCCTATTAACAGGGAAGCTGTTGCCTTTCCAGACAGAAAATTTCAGCCAGGCATTTGGTTGGGCAAATCATTCTTACCAAGCAGGCATAAACTAGGTACACTATTAATAATGACTAAAACATCTCCTTTATCAGTAAGCACAAAGATCAAGGATCTCCTCTGTTGGATCTCTTCTACATAATAGTACATCTTTTCCTCACCTCTTAGAGGAAGCAGGACATTTAACATACATCATTAACTGGTTCATGAAATTCACATAGAATTACACTGCTCTACTTGCATTTCTACTCCTCCTGCTTGTCTTGAAGTAGCTGTCAAATCTTTCCAACTACTTATCATACTTATAGATTGTTACATACAGCACATATATGAGAATGTGTCTATTTGAAATAAAATCCCTGGAAATGAGTACAAAAGAAGAATTACACAGTGTTTGGAGTACAGCTAAGAAAAATATTAACTAACATCCCTCTGCTGACAAGAACTTGAAATGTGGTTTTCAAACATATAAAAAGAGAGTAAGAAATGGGTATTGTGCCAGCCAACTTTCTGTAAAATGTAAATAAGGACAGGTTGATTTATCTAATTTTGTGAATTTTGGTAGTAAAGCATTTAAATAGGTTATATGACAGAAAGCTCACATATACACACATATAAAGGAGCACAGAAACTGAGTAGTACCCTAGACTCATCTACTTGGAGTAGAAAAATCAGCCCAAAGGCTTATCTCCACAAGCCCAATGATGCATAACAGCAAATTATGTACTCGAGAAACGGACACCTGACCAGGCTTCTCCCAGGAGAGCCATCAGACCCAGGGCCCAGTTATGAAACCCATCAAGATGAGCCAATGGGAGAGGCTCCCTTCAATACCTCTTGGCTTGAGAGAGGTTACTGTCACGAAGGATAGGACATACTACAGAATGAAGAGGAAGAGCTTTTTGGGATTGCGCAAGGCTCATGATGTGTGTTTGTGTACCTGCCTACTGGGAATCCACTCTCAGCCTTGCTAGCTGCTGGACCTGGGGATGTGGAGCTGCCAGGCTATGAGACACCACCCCTTTCCCCTTTGACAGAACGGAGAAGCCAAAATCACACACCTCCATGTAGCTAATTTTAAGTGTGATGATACCTTACATATTGTTAATACCTTTGCTTTTTTTGGCTTGTTTTTTAATGAAGCTTCAGTTTTCTTCCAAACAAGTTAATACCACATATAGTCCAACATAGGACACATATAGGACAGTATAGATGAAGAAGCAAGACTGATAATACATTCCATTGCTGGATTGATCAAAGCCAAAACCCAAACCCCTATGTTAAAGTGTTCAAATATATTGTAACAGTAATACACACATTGGAGAACATAAAGCAATTGTTTCTTTCTAAGGGAGAGTATAACACAGAATATGTAATCAAGTAATATGAAAAACAACCACAAGTACCTGTAAACTTCTTGTATTCAATATGTCCTGATGTTTCAGAAGTTACCGGCTGCCCTAAAAAAGACTGTAACTTCTCCTGAAAAGTCTGCATTGGTGATAGGTCTACAGGCAGGTGATGTTCTGTGTTTTTCAGTCTGAAAGTACAACAAGAAACTGCTCATGAATAACAAAGTAATAGCCATCCATAATGTAATGAAGGTATCTTAAATGAATATTTGAGCCAAAATTAAGAATAACATATTGAGTCCTATACCTACTAAGAGGCTGGGGATATGAATTTTTGAGGAAAGGATATTCCATGTCACAAAAAACTTCTTGCAGATAACTCACACAAAATATAACATACTAATTCCAAACTCAAATTTACCTTGAGAATCCTTCAGAGTTCTGACAGTACAGCTGGTAGGCCAGCCCAATTGAAACAGATAGTTTCCAGTCCCCAAGTGTGTGTGCTAACCACACAGCTTCCGGGATGAGTCCACCAATAAAGAACAAATCAAGAGCGTATTCGGCTGTCCACACAGATGAAAGGTTCTGTTTCCTGATAGCTCTGGTAACCAAACAGTGTTGCAGCGGAATAATACGAGGAGATAAGTCTGTAAAACCAAAAATACATTTTAAAGTTTACATAAAACTGCATGCTAAACTACCTATTATGATAAATATTAATTATCATAAAAATGCTGAAAAGCAGGACTTAAACTAACAAGTACTACGTGAGTTCAGCAACAAACTGAGATGGCATTCCCACTTGTTTTGACAATACAGTGTCTGAAGCATTTTGGATTCTAAGAGTTTTACTGTTAGATAAGCAAAAAACACTTTCCTCTAGCTTTTCAGTTGGGGTCACAACATACCAGATCCAATTCAACTACTTGTTAAGCACCCCTTTTTTCTCACTTTTGAGAGAATCAATGTCAGTCAGAGCCAGATCTTTAGGTATAATTGTGACAAAGGATGATAAAAACGCTGACACACTTAATTACCTTCCTTGCATGAGTCTTTAATACTAAGACCAGTTGTTTCCCAGGTACTGAACCCACTGAGATGGAGTACAGGAACAGGGAGCAGAATGAAACCTCCACAATCCAAGGGAAAATAGTCAGTGACCTACTACACCACTTAAGACACACACAGATCTATGGAGCTGGATGGGATCCACCCAAGGGTACTGAGGGAGCCAGTCTTGTACTCCATGGAAAAGCTAACTTGATGACCAAGTTAAAGCATAACAGATAGCATTGATATACATGTAAAAAACTATAAAGATTTAGGCAAATTAAACTGCTTTCCAAGAAAATACCTTGTTTGATGTGAAGTGGATGCAGGACGTCAACACTGTGCGGGGGAAAGATATAGAGCAGCTGATTTGTGAAATAAGCAGCCATGAATCGTGCCATGGACCGAATCACAGCCATGGCAGTGTCAGTATGAATGCTGGTTACCATCCATAGTTCATGCTGAAAATACTTGGAATCTAAAAAAACAAATAAAATTAAAACATTACAATGAAAATTATTTTATATTCGAATGCTAGAATTGTTTAATCACTTTATAAAACATTTCTTTAAAACAAGCAAACTTATTCAATTTCTTGGCAAACTTTCAGAACTTACGCTGATTACACATTATACGAATACTAGAAGAGTTTTATATTAGATTTTTAATGGCTGGAGGTGGTCCTCTAGTATCATAATTTTGAGTAACGCTGGGTCAAAACCCCACTTGTTTATATTTGGAAATTTAGATTTCACTTAGACTCAGACTTAATAGAAATAAAATTTACAAGCATCTGCAAAAACACCTCACTGTCAACTTAGTATTGATGACCAAAATAAAATCCACTATTTTATCATGTTGTATCATTAAAAATATTAAATTAATATGAAATGAAATCACATAATTTCCCCTTATTATCCAAAGTCTTTCCTTGAGTGGATTTGAGTCTAAAAATATTGCTTTCACTATTAATTATACAATGAAAGTTGTCTAAGCACATATTATAACAAGTGCTGCTGAAAGATCATTTGAGAATCAGAAAAAGATCTTGTAAGTCACTGAAAAAAGACTTCAGTCCAGCATAAAGAGAAAAGTATGCTGTCAAGTGTGTGTGTAATGGCAGAGAAATTAGACACTAGGTTGTTCAAACAGCGTCAGCATATCTTATCACACTTTTAGGCAACATGAACATACCAGAAAATTTTTCCATCTGACTTGTTGAAAGCTGTGATCGCCTTAGAATCTCTCCTACCAAATGATCACAGAGTCCCTGAGCTTCACACAAGTTATACTGATACAGGTGGCAAAATAATATCGAAAGATAATATCTGGTCTGAAGAAAACATGTTCTTTTTCCTCCTGTATTAAAAGTTAAAATATAGGGCAGAAGTCCAGTTGGAAAAGAAACAGTAAATACAAAATCAGATGCAATGAGTGAAAATACTAGCTCTTCCCTCTCCAGAAACACAACTACCCAAACATACACTTGGAGAAGTAGAAATCAGGAGCAGCTACTTTAGGATATGATCTTTCTACAGCCTCTAAGTAACTAGTAAGTTAATGTTCACCCACAACATTTTTACTTCCAGAGATATGGTAGTTTTCAAATAATACTGCGCATAACTGTTAAGACACAAAGACAAGAGAGCTTAAGGGAGTTTAGCCTTCAAAGAAGGAATGCCTAAACCACAATGGAATTGCTTAGACATCCACCACGCTTTCAATATTCTGAATATTTTTCCCAATGAGGTATTGCTCATCATAATGACCAATAAAAAATTTTCTCATGATGCCTGGAAAGAGACACTAGTATATCCACTTCAAATCAACTCCTAAAAAAATTCCTGCCACAAGTTTTCTTTTGTTACTTTCCAAACACTAAGCCTTTTCATTTTACAGCTACTAAAGGAATTGATGTTTTGTTCATCTGTTTCATTGTCTCTTTCTTACTCACAAATATATCTAGAGCTTTTCTGTATCAAGTACTTCGTAATCACAAGAAAGCTTTGATACTAAAATAGAAATGCAGAGAATTTTCTCAGAGATCAACTAGATTTAAGTTTTGACTGGTCTCTGTTCAAATCCCAGCTTAATTTCAAATGTTCGTTCCTTTTGTTTCTCACCCATTCTTTTTGAAGGGTAAACAGAGTCACGAGTAACTACATTAAGGGATTATACAACTTACCCCTTCTACCCCCAAGAAAGATTTTATCCCCTACCTTTTGCCTTGGTGTCACAAAGAGACCTTTTCCAAGTGTCAACAGATTCTCTGTAGGAGCCTAAAAGGAATTGTTCTTCACCTATAAAAGTCACATATGTAACAAATTAAAAGCTCTACACGTTACTTTTACATGTGCAAACACACATGCACCTAACTTGAGTATTGGAGATTTATGAAAACCACAGTAAAATATGGGAGTCTTTAGCAAATTCCTATTATTCTCACAGTTAAATCTAAGTCTTGAGCATATGAGTGAAGATTACTTTGAATACCCCTCCCCAGGACAGGTAATATATTAGCTCCTCTCCAGGAGGAGCTAATGTATTGTATGTAGGAATAGAATATGTAGGAATGTATTGCATGTAGGAATAGAATCTAGACGTGTCATTTAAGGGAGAGATATCAGGAATATGGAGATGAAGCGGTATTGTGGTGGGAGACATAAATGGGAAGCTGGGCTCAGCAGTGTAGAAGTGAAAAGGATAATATAACATAGGACAGTAATGTGTAAGACATTAGGCTACAGCTATAGACTACTTGCAAAATAGATATGATAGATTAAGTCTATTACCTTAGTTTACACTAATTTAGATGCTTAGTCAAGGCTGATTACATTTGTGTACACAACAAGGTCATATCCACGATGCTCACATGGAATGAACACATTTACTTCAGAGGAAATAACACAGATCAAAGGAGATCATAATTCAAATCTTGCATTCAGGTTCTTTAGGACATGGCTCAAAGCAAACTGAAGTCGATGTATTTTTTTTATTTTGCTTAACAAGCTCTAAAGATTACCTACAATCTACAGGTGTATCAGGACGTTAAGTATTTAAGACAGAATTCTGACAAGAATTTTAAGAATTTTAAGTCCCACTATCACTTTTTAAATATCTGGTAGTCAGTTATTAATTGTCATTAATTTGGACCTAACTTTCCTAGTATTTAGCTGACTATGCAACTATCTAACATTTGTACTAACCAGATACAGAATTCATCTTCAGATGTTGTTCTAATGTCACTCCTGAAGACTGAAGGGTTGCTTGTATATGACTTATAAGCAATGAGACAACAGAAGCTTCTTCTACGTTCTTGTTCACTTTTCTTTGCAGCTGCACCTGATACCAAACTGCTTTCTTATACAATAAACGCCATAGTACAATCAATCTGTAGTTCAAGAAGTAAAATATTACGAAATTAGGCAAGAATTAATGAAGTTACTTACATCAATTTCTTACTTCCTCATATTTTACATTGTGTACCTGAAAATTAAACTATATCAACTACTTTCTTGACTATAATGAAGAGAAAAAAACCCAGTCATTCTTCTGAATTTCCCTCAAAAACTAATCCCAAAACTAATCCCCTTGCTAGCTAAACAATGGGGAAATGAAATAATCTCAGACTGAGAAACCTCAAAAAAACCAGGTATCAGGATCTTGCTTATAAAGACTGATTAAAATTACAATTAAAGTATGCACAGAAAAGCAAAGACAGGAAAACAAGACTACAGAGCACCCTTTTAGGGCTGGCAAATCCCTGTTGTCTCCAGCATAGTCCTATTAGATGTACCAGCTCAGATATGTAAAAAGCTTGGTGATACAAGCAAATATACATTGTTAGGGACTCAAAAAAGCTTGCACAGAACTGCAACACCTCTGCGTCTTCTTCCCAAGTACTACCGCTTCTATAATTAACACATACAGAGCCAGTCATATGCACAGTGCTCAGTTCCTGGATCACAATTAATCAAAAACATGGATTATCTTCCCAGAGACAACTGCAATTTACCAATCAGATATGTAATGAACACACTATTAAATTTTAAAATTATCAAGGAAATATGTTTTACTGTAATAGAATTAAATTTATGAGTTACAATAGTTCTTTGGTTCTAAATCACTGGAAAGAAAAATCCCGCTTGTATGAATAATACACTTGGATCCATTTGAGTTCTGCAGAACAGAAATACTCCAGTGATAATAATACACTTTCTCAATAGATAGCACATTTCAGTTTAAGTGTTTTCCAAGTTTATGTATATATCTTCAAAGAAAAAGTAACTCTCATAGTTTAGTAAGCTTCCACGGACTGGGCTTTTTCCTACTGCTCTGATGCACCACATCCAAAATCAATACAAAATTTGCTGACTAAATTGACATTATTGATATATTGCATATGAGCATGCTCTTGTTCCACTGAATTTTGAACTGGGAAGGAGTGAAAGCACAAGAGGCAGTTAAAGCATTTAAAATTACAATATCTGGATTGATGCTGTACTACCAGACCTGGTGTGAGCTGTCAACCCATCAATTATCTCTGAATTAATTTGCAGTAATTAGTTTGGTCACCACAACTTAATTATATTCATCTACAGGTCTGAGGCTTAATCTGCATGCTTTAACAGATTATAATGCCTTTCCATCAAGTAAAAGGCAGAAAAAAACAAAGGCATGTTGCAATCACGAGGTAACTGATAAAATTTTGTCCCAACATATAGAATCATTTAGGTTGGAAAACACCCTTAAGATCACTGAGTTCAACCATTAGAACTCCTAGTCATAAAACGAGATCATGTTGGTAAGGAAGGATCTTTTATAAACCCATGCTGGCTGGTCCCCTTGTTGTCCTGCATATTTTTATTGCCCCATGCAAAGATTACTCATACCTTCTTTCTGTTTTTGCATCATGGTTTACTCGAGGAGGATCTCTAAGCAGAGATTTCAGCGAGCTGAATTGCTGAGTAGTATTGTCATCAAGAACTAAGAAAACAGGCGCAGTAAGGGAGTCCAGTTCCACAAGAACATTACCATCAGGGGATGCAAAAAAATTCTCATACTGTAGTACACATGCACTACTTAGAGTGTGAGAAACCATTTTTAAAAGACAAAAGCATGACAAAAGGTTTTTTGAGAACAACTGATCTTGTTGCTGTATAAACATCAGTTTTAAAGTTTCTAATGTCAGCTTTGCCACATGTCCAGTCAGACTGGCTCTTGAATGCCAGTACAAGACAGTCAAACACTGCTGAAAATATTTTAGGACACAATGCATCCACTGAGTATTCTTCACAGACTTGTTTGAAGATGCATCCTGGTTTAGCAAAGAACATTTCACAAACTGAACAATGCTGAAAAAATGGATAATGCAGTTCACTGTGTAATTTAGCAACGTGTCCTTCTCTTCCATATTTTTTGAAATCCCTATCTGCCATGCAGTAAGGAGGTTTTTCTGAATGGAATATAGTTGCAGCGACGATTTATCTTTCTCTTCAATATCATCTGCATGCATAGTATCAAACATTGACGCGAATTCTAAGTGGCCTTGATCAGCTTTACCAACAATTGGAAGGATTCTTTGGTTATGGAAGGTGGAAGAGCTACTGTAAAACTGCTTTTCGTCATCTGATTCTTCTTCATAATCCTAAATCGGACAAAAAAAGCCAACCAAGTAGAAGTCAAGTTTATTGAGAGAGAGCAGTCTGCAAGGAATCACCATTTAGTCAGCCCTACAAATGAAATCTTTATGCTTAATTAACTTGCTTAAATGCCAGTAAGTTTAATTCACAGCAGTTTCATCTTGATCTCAAATTAAATGTGGTTATTTGCAATAGTTGGGCAGACCGAAATTAAATTACCTAAAAACAACAAAAAAATTACACTGCCAACACAACAGTAGATTTTATACCAGGAAGTGAAACCTTGTCCTTCACTAAGCCAAGGATATGAGAGTTTTTGCCAAATACCTGTAAGATATAAGAGCTATTCAACAAAGCTCTAAAGCTTCAGAGAACAAACTACAACACAAAACTACATGAAATACAGAAATGGAGCTGGGAAAGGCTGCACTATAACTACGATCACAGGACCACTATTCCAAAAGACACACACAAATTTTGGAATTGATGGAAGAATCCTCTAAAACTGAGGATAAATATAAGTATCTTATTTACTAAGTATCTTATTAACATACTACAGCTCCAGTATATCCAACAG
Source organism: Pachyramphus minor (assembly GCA_013397135.1). NCBI lineage: Eukaryota > Metazoa > Chordata > Aves > Passeriformes > Tyrannidae > Pachyramphus > Pachyramphus minor. The sequence continues at coordinate 55,572 of VYXB01002808.1, forward strand.
TGTAATGTTATTCTAAAGTGAAGCTAATAGCAATTTCTAGTACGTAAAAGGGGCTACAAGAGAGGGACTTTTTACATGGGCACCTAAAACAAGAGGACAAGAAGGAATGGCTTTAAACTGAAAGAGGGTGGGTTCAGATTAGATAGCAGGCAGGAATTCTTTACTCTGAGGATGCTAAGGCATTGGAAGAACTTGTCCAGAGAAGCTGTGGATGCCCCATCCTTGAAAGTGTCCAAGGCCAGGCTGGATGGGGTTTTTATCTTATCTAGCGGGAGGTGGCCCCTGTTCCTGTTGCAACAAGATGATCTTTAAAGTCCCTTCCAACCCAAAACATGCTAAAATTCTATTAAAATACAATAAACTGAGGTACATGTAGATTGGCATATATTCTTCAAAAAGTTAATGCACTGCTGAAAGAAATAAGGTGTTTGAATATGAAAATCAAGAATCCTGTTGAAAAAAATAAGCGTATTCCTCACACCCATAGAGAAAATGATCATTTAACCAATACTGAATTACTTTAGATATATATATATATAATAAGAGCAAATATATCTATATTTGAAAAAAAACATCCACCATTCTTTCTATTTAGAATACCTTAACATTAAATAGTTTCACAACTATCAGTGGAAAAATGCTATTAAGTACCAGTAAATCCAGAGTTTTCTCGCTCATTTCTGTTGTGTCCTTCTCCAGGAACTTTGGCAGGGCGGAAAAGACGGAACTTTGGTTTTGCACTTGTTTTAAAAGACTAGCTTTTAAAGACAACAGTGATCTTAAACACCGAGATCTCCCTTTAGACTGAAAGAAATAAAAATAACAGAAAACTTATTATCAGTCTTGAGCAAGACAGACACTTCATAAATAAGTCAAAGAAATTAGTTACTTCTGTGAAAAGCTTCAGCTCAGAAGTCCCAGACAGAAAGGGAGAACAGGTCTGCACGTACCTGTTGCACAGAAACAAGCACAGAAACACTGTCCCCTTCACTACATTTTACTGAAATATCACACAGACATGAAAGGAACAAAATTTCAGGAAAACTGTGTACCCATTGTTTTGCAGACCAATGCTATTTCCAAAACAACTTTACAATTCAAAGAAATTTATGCAAATATCACAATAAACTAAAGTGAGGTACTGGGTTTAGAATTCACACATTTGCATACAGATAAAGTTTTTTACTTAAAGCCTACTAATTCATAACTCTACCTTAAAGTTCAGCAAATTCCGACGGATATTTTCAAGCTGTTGGGTTGAATCAAGCAAAAGGGATTTTATAAATCCTGATGGTGAAAAGTTGTTAGGAAATCTAAGCACTGTTATCATGTATCCATCAGAGACAATGAGGTAGGGTAATCTTGAATGTGAAGCTACAGAGAATCTCTGCCTCATAAGGTCACGTTCAGAATCTGAAGAAACAGGAGACTGGCCAGAGTCTTGACAAAATGAGTGCTGCTGTCTAAAACAAAGATACATCAAAAAATTAGGAGGCAACTCTCATATGTAATAATCATGAACAGAAGAAAGAAGAAATAACTTAAGAACATCTAGTACCACGTATTCTACTATCCCAGTAACTCCTCTCAGAATCCTAAGGAAGTGTCTAAATTTTTGCAGGGTGAGCACTATGGACACAATATTTATGCTTGTAAGATGCCAATATTTTGCTGCAGTAGCAACTTTTTCTAATTTAAATAAAAAATAAAACCAGCTTTCGGTACCCAGTTATTATTTCATTAATAAGAATCATATTTTTTCATAATTAGACTTTGCATTTCTACATTATGTATTGTTTTCTAGCTCTTACTAGAAATGACAAATGCTTGAAGATGAAATTTGAAGCATATATTAAAATCAAAAAATCCGTCAAGACTATTAATCTTAGGATTTCAATAGCAGTTCAGATATTCAAAAGCAAAATATATAAATACAAGAGTCTTCACTTTCAAAAGAGGTCTTATGACGTCTTTTCTTACACACAAATCCCTCCTTAATGAGTTCCAGAAAGCTGTGTTACATATGTATTCTAATATTAGCCTCATAACACATTATTGCCAAGTATAAAACTATTGTTTGTGTTTATTTGGAAAAAAAAGTAGCTGCATACATTCAATAAATAACTATAATTCATGTATTTTAATATATTTTAGTATCTGAGCTTTCAACCAGATAGTGAAAAAAGATATCATAATGTTTTAAATGTCTTTATGAGACATTACACTAACATACTATCTGGCTTAAGTAAATCAAAATTAATAGGGTTTTAAAAAAAAATTAAACTTTAGATTGTTTCCTCTAATTATGGGGACTAGGCAACTTCTTGTAACTTTCAGTTTATGTTAAAGAGTGTTATCAGAGATCCTTCTATCCCCTCATGCACCCAGCAGCATGATTTCAAAATTTAGACCTAAAGAATCCCAAAAGAATATTTTAAAAACTAACTAGTTTTTGTCCATGCAAATATGTTATTTACAATGTCTGATATGGAAAATTTATATCAAGTTCTATAGGCAAAATTAAACAGCTAGCAGGGAATTTGCACTTCTAGTAGTTCTGTAAATTTAATTTCTTCTTACATCACAAAAACATGCTATTTTTAATTACTAATACAAACACTTTTAGAAAAGCAAATCACTTGATGTATACTTACATTGTCACAATGTCAACTTTCACCACGACAAACCCATTATAAGAAAGAGAACTATGAATGAGAAACAGATACTGGGAAGACAAGCAAGAGAGTGAATTTGAAAGATTACTTTTATGTAAAATTATAATAAACATGGTAGAAAGAAAGGTAAGACCATAAGACAGAAACATATAAACATTCAAACCCTTTTACCTGTATGTTATTAGTGGATGAAATGGAATAAACTGTGCTGGTCCAAACTCTACAGAGCAGCCAGATGCAATTAAGGTCACCAATTCACCCATACATGTCAATAAAATCAAAGATCCACGTTTTAACATGCAAGCCAAGAAAAGGCTATCAGGAGTCCAACTCATATCACCAACCCAGTAAGATCTAAATTAGACACGTGAAAAAACATATTTTTTTCTCTGTCAAATTTCTGCATCAGAAGGTTAAAATAGTTATAAAACAAACAAACCACAACAAAAAAATTTAAAAAATCCACAAAAGCAGTAGAAACAGCATCAATTACTGACCTGATTAACTGGGACCGGACTGTATTACTCTTGCTACTACAACCTTTAAGGCTACCCGAAACAGTAACAAAATTCAATGTGTTTAAGAATAAAACCTGAGTGGCCTAAAAAGCAAAAACGAATGAAAAGACATACATAAATGTCTGTATCAACATGTCACTATTGTAAAAAAAAAAAAAAAAAGTCTATTATTAAATAAAAGTCTATTTGATGTAATGGAAATGTTATTACCTATTACACATGAAAGTGACATTGCACTTCAGTATTTACTACTGTTACAGTATTTTTAAAATTCTATACCTAAGTCTACATTTGAAATATAATTAAGGACTCAATATAATTAAATACTCAAAAGATAATTTGATATTCTCATTAAAATAACTTTTGCTGAAACACTCAATACAAGATCACTCTTCCGTTGTCTTATAAGTAATTAAGAGCTGGAGCTTTGAAGGACTGCATCATCCCAGCCTAGTACACCAAATAAGGTGGTCCATACTCCCTGTCATCATTAGCACTAAAAAGTACATCAAGATTTAACCTGAGCTGTTAGAAGGAGTAACATTATGAAGTGGGAACATAACCTCCAATATGTGTTAGGCTGAGGCTTGACTGAGAATCACCAAGAATCTTTGCAGATACAATACAGTAAATGAAACTAATTTATTTATTATTGAAGATTAGAAATTACAGAGGAGCTTACATGGACTTCTAACTGAACACCATATTCAAAACACTACAAGCTGTAGTTATTTAGCTAGGGATATCAGTGTGAATATAATCCCATCTATCGCTACGAATCCTGAAAAATCATCCTAAAACTGTGGTTTTAAATCCTGTTAGCACCTTACTTAAGCGGCAGTATTAGTTTAAATGATGCACTATCACCCGTACCTTTGGATCAGCTTGATTAACAGCTACTGCAAGCAGGAGTCCATCTCTTGCAAATGCACATAGCAAAGCTCCTCTTGATTTTACAGACACACACTGAGGCACCAAGCTAACAAGCGAACAAGTCTGCTGTACCCACCGGATCTGGTATGGCAAAGAACTGGATACCAACAAAAAGACAACAAAACCAAGTGGTTTCTCTATTATGCTGAATGGGATGATTCATTATAGTAAAAACCATGCAAGACAAAACTATATAAAGCATGAACAAGAAAAAAAAACCCAACCTATTTTTCTTCAAACGCCTTACAAACTAAAAAATATTTTGTATTTACGCAAGTTTAAATGTTATGTCCTAGCACTGAGAATTATTTTTATGGGACAGGAATTTGGGTCATATTTATAGATATATATCTATACATTCAAATAGATACAGATGCACAACATAATTAAGACAGTTGCATTCTAGCCAGGAACCGCTTTATCAGACCTTGTAACACTACCCAACACAAGAATATTCAGAATTTGAAAATGAACAGTATGCTGTTTTGAACGAAGAAGTTGTGGGTGCCCCATTACTGGATGTGGTTATGACTTCAGGTTGCTATATATGTACACACATTTCTACACTGAGTATAGACAGTTATGCTCTGTTTAATTTTCTATATTACCTGAAAGTCATTATCATATGCTACTGATAAACTGAATGGACGTTAGGTCAAGGAGGACACCACTACTAAGTCAGTATCAAAATGGCATGATATAAAAAAGGTAGTTGTACCACGTCAATTTAGGGCAAAATTTTAGCAAGTTATTCAAATGACACCTGTAGAGGACATTTCCATTTAAACTTATAGATTGTATCTGTATAATTATTTCAATACATGAAACACACACCCGCTCTTTCACAGCCAAGCAAAAGAGATAAAAAGGGGAACAGAAAACAAATGAAATACAAAAATCTGCATAATAAAGAAGAGGAAGATGTATTCAGGTCATTCATGGGCCGCACAGTATAAGAAAATATAAGATACATAAGCAACATAAGAAAAAAAAACAAGAAAAAGACACTCTCTTAGCATAATTGAAAAAACTCTGACAGTAAAACGTGTGCACAGACATGTGTATGCATGCATAGCCACCCACACAGAATGATAAATACACTCAGTTTTACCTGGATGTGAGTTAATAATGAAATATAGAATATGTACGTAAATGGTGTTATATTAATTACCTTTTACAAGGATTGTGTACCGATAGGACAGGGGAGAAGGGCTTTAAACTGACAAGAGCACATGCTGTGAACTTACAGATGTAAACATAAGTAAGTACTTGTAACCACGGGCTATTTGGACATCCAAATTTCTTCAATTGCAGCTCTGAATGACAGCTCTAAATAACAATTAAAATGCTCCTGAAGCTATTGTAACTTCAGATTTATTTGAACTTACCTAATGTGTTTAAAGGTATTTTCATGCCATCGAAGAATCAAAAATGTGAGCACCAAACACTCTCCAGAGTAAAATATGAAAGTGCATAAACAGCAATCACCCAGTATCTGTGGGAAAAAAAGAACACAATCAAACACAAAAAGCTCATTACCCAAAATTTTCTCTTTAATTATCTACACAATTAAATCAATAGCTACTACAATTCAGACTAAATAACATAATGTTGTCATTCAAAAATGTAAGGGAAAAATATTAAGGGGCCAGATAAACTCTGATCTGATCCTGTAGGGGTGTTCTTATATTGTCATTAAACGCAACATGAGCTGAACTATTAAGTCTACACACAGTATCAAACAGGCAGACATTGCTCTCAGAATTCACTATAGCTTCTCTGGCTCTAATTTAATTAAGAAATTAATTGACTGCTTTAGGGCTTATTTTTTACCTCATTTTGTATGAAAGCAGCATGCAATCCAACTTCTTTTTCTTCAGTAGAAGGCAACATGACTGATTCATTGGGTAAAATTTGCGTCCAACGCCCAGAAGAAGAGTTTTTATAAGAGGATGTATTTTCATGTTCTGTGCTCTCCCACAAAAAGACACATGCTGTAGGAGTAGTTAATAATGCCCTTCTGCCATCTCCAGATACATACAAGTACAACCTCATTAAACACTCTGGAGGAAAAAAAAAAACCACAACAAAAACCAACAACCAAAACAACATGTCAGGATAGTTTCTCTTCCTTTGTTAGGCATAGAATTAAAAAGAACAGAGAAAGGAAATTTCTTTTCTTGTCTATCACAAGAAATCCAAGCTGCCACCTTAAGTATCTTTCATTTTCAGTTTCACCAGTGATAGCAGACCTTGGGCAGCTATGTCCAATTCTTATGCATGTTATGAATTATCTTTCCCACCAGACTCAACCATCAGAGATGTTTCCTGAGATTGCCTTTCTTGAAACCCATCCTTCATTAAAAGAAGCAATAAATGTGTAAGTGCTCTACTATGTATTACCTTTAGCTCCCAAATGCACTACTGATCTTCCCTGAAAGGACAGATTTGATTGTACAATACTTCACTTTACCAGGTGGTATCAGTGATATTATCCAACACATGACAATATTTGATACTTAAGTTTGCAAATACGTGCGCTTATTTTGTTTTCTCCAGCTAGCACTTGTCGTAAAACCCCACTTATAGAACAAGCTTCAATTATGCACATACTGTTTACATCAGATGTATACCTGCTCAAAAGTATTAATAACCTAGTCAGGACTTCAGTTAAAAACTAAAGATTTAAAAATACACTTACTGCTTTTGAAAATTAATTACTACTTACAGGGGATTACTAAACAGGAATACCTGTACCATTCAAACGACAAAAATGACATTTGCCAAAGTTGAGCTAGCATACAAATGATACAAATGCAAAACAATGAGAAAATATAGCTTTACTCGTGAAAGCAGATTTAAGGAAACGAAAACAACTTTCCCTCTATTTTTCACAGGATTAATTGAAAAAAATCTACCTTGTGCTGCTGCCACTACTTTCCTGGACTCTTCAATTGCTGGCACAATTTTCAAACAGTCCTGATCTTTATTCCAAAGAAAGAGTTCTCCTGTTGTAAGTATTCCTGCCAACCAAGCAGCTGTGTTCATTGGGAGAGAGAAGTTTTGACGGATATTATTGTGAAGTACTTAAATTACTGCTCTTCCATCTTAGCCACAGTTCTAAAGTTGACAGTAAACTGGCAGATCCTTTAGATATTCTTTCTAGACTGTTATAAATACAAACAAAATAACATGAATTTATAATACATGAGATATTATACTTAACCGTTTCCTGATGTTGTTAAGACAACCACATTTTTCAACAATGACTGCAGCTGAGGGATTTTCTTCCTTGTCTTCCCTGATACCAGGTTAATTTCATTTATATGTTTACCATCTAGAAGAAAAATAGCCTCTTTTTCCTGTTACGAGAACAAAAGAGCATTTAATTTTTTTAAATGTTGTTTTCTACACAAGCCTGCAAAATAACAGAGATAAAAAACGTTACAGTAAATAATAAAAAAATTAATTTGTTAAGACCTGCAGTTGCCATACTAACTTCATTCTTTGACATATCTGCTTTATAGTACAACACCGTATCTTGCATCAAGCTATAGATGAATGTGATTCACGGGTTTCAAACTATCAAATCGATTTTACATTTATTATTAAAACTTCTTTAAAGTAACTCCATGTGCTAAAAAGACAACAAAAATTGGACACTGCCTATCTTGTCCTGTAGTGTTTAATTTAGTGAGATATTTGTCAGCGATTCCAATAAAAAAACCCCACAAGAATTGGCCTCACACTACCTACTTAAATTCCAATCATAGATGAGAAAAAAAAATGCATCAAGATGCATTCAAATCACTTCCCAAGGCTTTTTTTACCCACACCCTCCTCAAGTAAGTGGAAGTGCATATAATCAGAAACCCTACTCTTAGCAGAATTTTATTTAAATAGAAGTTCATTACATTTACCTGTCCAACCCACGAGATGCGAGGCCACGGTTTTCTTTGCTTGGTAGACGTAGAGATCAGCACATCGAGCCTAATCTCCATTCTTATTGAGCCTCTAGGTAACCATTATACAGAAAAGCAAATAGTGGCTCTTTCACACGTTCATAAAGAATCATAAGAAAGGAAAAACAAGCAAACAAAAGAAGGACCAGAAGTTTCTGTTACGTGGGGGTGGGAGCAGAAGGCGGGAATCCAGACGCAAACTCTTGACTGCAGCAGCTCCCCGCTGAACACAAACAGAAGTGGTGCTTACCCGCATTTCCAAACTCTGTTTTCGCTCGGGCAGCTCACGGGCGATGTGCTGTTCAGCCGAGCGGGTTATTACACCCTCGTTCAGGTGTTGAGAGAGAGAAGCCGCAAGACAAAGTACATTGCTGAGAACTCTAAAAACACAGAAAACGGGGAAAACGCCCCGCAGCCTCCTAGGACAGGGGATCAGGAATTACAGTGGCTGGGACTCCCCTGTGAGGGCCGGTCCGGAACAGGACCAGCCGCTCACCCGTGCCTAGGGACGGGGGGACGGCACTGGCTGCCCCCTCCGCCTCCGGGCGCCATCCCCGGGAACCCTCCGGGCTTGTGCGAGCTCCTCCCTCGGGACACGAACAGCGGGAGGTTCGGCGC
>VYXB01002808.1:64658-79615 GCA_013397135.1 Pachyramphus minor
CGCAGCCAGCAGGACGACTGGTGATTCTGCGCCTGTAGTCTGCCCTGGTGAGACACCACTTTTAGCATTTCATCCATCTCTGGGGTTCCCAATACAGGACGGACATAGACCCGTTAGAGTGGGTCCAGAGGAGGGCAGTGATGATCAGGGGGCTGCAGTACCTTTCCTATGAAGCCAGACGGGGGTTGTCCAGCCTGGAGAAGGCTCTGGAGAGGCCTCATTTCAGTAATGAACAGGGGCTTAAAAAAAAGAGGAAGATGGACTTTTTACAAGGGTGGATAGTCACAGGACAAGGGAGAACGGTTTTAAACAAAAAGAGAAAATTTTAGATTAGATGTTATAAAGAAATTCTTTGCAGGTGGGGAGGCACTGGCACAGGCTACCCAGAGGAGTTGTCGCTGCCCCATCCCTGGAAACATTCAAGGCCAGGTTGGATAGGGCTTTGAAAAACCTGGTCTAGTTGAAGATGTCCCTGCCCACGGCAGGGGAGTGGAACTATTTGACCTCTGAAGTCCCTTTCAACACAATTCTTTAACCCTAAAAAGACTGCAGTGTGTGGGAGTGAGCGAGTGGCTGATACTTACTTGCCAGCTGACATTAAACCATGACAATGTGAAATACAAGTTGTGTGAGCAGTCATCGTGTTTCATCACTTTGAAGAAATGCACTTGATTCCCTTAAAGCAGCTATTCTTTCGAACTGCCTCGTTTCTACCTTCCGCTACGTTTCCTTAATCACAGTCTTGACTGAGAATTAGTAACACTGACACAGAAGGAAAACAGTCTAATAAAAGTAATGACACATTTGTTGATAATATTGTTAATGACAACTGTTTCACATTCATGTTAGCCAGTTACTTCCCTCTAATTGTCACTATTTATTTCATCTACTGCATTAACCCACCTGTCTCCTCTTAGTTTTCCACATCCCTCTAGATTTAAAATGGGAAACAGAACCTACCCTTTCTCCATCTGAGAGCTGAGCAAGTGTTATGAAAACAAAAGGTAACGTCTACACTGCAATTACCTCCTGTCACTTGAAAAACATCAGAGGTAACTTGTGATACACTTTGAAATACTCTTACTTTGATAAACTTGTAATGTTACCAGAGGCATCCTTATTCTATTAACTCTAAAAAAAAGAAACCAGAAGAGTTGAACCTTCAGTCTGTGACTTGTGCCTGTTCCCAACTCTTATTTCTCCAGATCTGAGAACAGAAATCTGCTTATACACATTACAGAATAACAACATACTTTCATGTAAATATTGAAAGTTAGTCAAATACATCAGGCAAGACTATGGACATCATTTGTATGAAGAGACCTGCACTAATAAGATCAGGGTAAATCCATATGATACCCTTGTTGTGAAACATAGCTCTTAGCAGAAAGTAACTTCTAATGTCTAAAGATAGTATATTATATATACTATCTTTAGACATTAGATGCAAACCTTTTTCCCAGGACACACGGGATTTTCTCTATTTAAATACTTTGTAAGGAGATTCTAACACGGACAAGAAGAGCTAATAGTAATATTTCAGGTTTATTTTGTTTTAAAGAGGTAAAAAGGAGGTGCATTTTATATATCATTTCCCTGAGTGCATCCTTTGGCTTAAAATCACCAGAATGTATCTGGTAGTTCAGAGTGAAAGAAATGTACTCTAAGTAAAATTAGATCTTGTAGAAAACACTTATTTATCATGTGAGGAGCAGAAGGATTGATGCCCACATTCTCCAACACTTTTCATTCCCCTTGTCTGCACACAAGGCCCTTTGGTGGGAGTCCTATGTCCTCTAAAGGCACTGGGAGGAACAGAGTGGAGCAGTGGAAGTGTGCTGAGCCCATAACCCAGAGGTCAATGGATTAAAACAATCTTCTGCTAATGGATTTTTTGTCTCTCATAAAGCACAAGAGCTAGCAGTCCCCAAAAGCAAGAAATTGGGCAAGGAAGGCAAGAAACCAGCATGGCAGAGCAGGGAACTGGTGGTAAGTTTAAAGGGAATGAAGCAAATGCAGAGTCAGTAGAAACTAGGACAGGACACCCAGGAAGAGTATAGCAATGAAGTACAACGGTGCAGGGATGAGGTAAGGAAGGCCAAGGAGAAGCTGGAACTGAACCTTGTCAAAGGATGCAAAGAATAATTGAAAGGGCTTCTACACGTATGTGAACCCATGAGATGCACCAGAGTCCTCCGGGAATTTGCTGTAGTTCCTAAGCTGCTCTTCATGATATTTGAAAAGTTATGGCCGGTAGGTGAAGGAAGTCCCAGGCACTGGAAAAAGGGAAACATTGTTCCCATCTTTAAAAAGCGTAGACAGGATGGTTCTGGGAACTACTGACCTGTCAGCCTCACCTCTGTGCCTGGGAAGATCACAAAACTGATCCTCCCTGAAGCTGTGCTAAGGTGCATGGAGGACAGGGAGGTGATTCAGGACAGCCAGCACAGCTTCACCAAGGGCAAACCAATGCTGTGACCTTCTGTGATGGAGTGACTGCATCAGTGGACAAGGGAAGGGCTACAGATGTCATTTACCTGGACTTCTGTAAAGCCTCTGACGTGGTCCCCCACAGCAGCCTTCTCTCTAAACTGGAGAGATGGATTTGATGGGTGAGCTGTGAGATGGGTAAGAAATGATTGGATATTGCACCCAGAGGGTAGTGGTCAATGGCTCAGAGTCCCAGTGGACATCAGTGACAAGCGATGTCCTTCAGGGATCTGTGCTGGGACTGGTGTGGAATTCTTTGGTGACGACAAGGACAAAAGGATTGAGTGCACTCTCAGCAAATCTGAGGTGAGTGGTGCTGAAGGATGGAATGCCATCCAGAGAGGCCTGGACAACCTTGAGAACTGGGACCACAAGAATCTCAAAGGTTTAACAAGGCCAAGTGCAAGGTGCTGCACCTGGATCAGAGCAACCCCCAGAATGAACACAGGCTGAGGGATTAACAGATTGAGAGCCCTGGAGAGAAGGACTTGGTGGTGCTAATGGATAAGAAGCTGGACATGATCCAGCCATGTGCACTCACAGCCCAGAAAGCCAAACACATCCTGTTTTTTTTTGGCTGCACCCAAAACTGCATGGGCAGCAGGTCAATGGAGGGGAGTCTAGGAATACACACAACTCGGTGTTTGTGTCCATGTAAGGAAAGAAGACAGAAGTCAGTTCATGACTTCTTTATTTGATTTTAACAGATACAACATTTTATTAGAATGGAATAGGGAAAATAATTTGATGAATTTTTAATACTGTTCTTTCACTATCAATACAAATTAGATTGCCAATTTCTGCAACTTCATTCCAAACATTCTATTTAGAGAGGCAGGCTGTATTCAAAGTGACAGTTATGAAATAATGATTATCTTTGTTATTGTAGTTATGACTCCATCATTACTACTTCGTATGACCACATTTACAACCTGATTCATCTACATACACTTTTATCATCATTCTGCCGTTGTCATTTCTTGTTTTGATAATTCTAAAACAGCTATCAAGTAGATTTTGTATCCTGATTTTCCTCATTATTTTAAGTAAAATAAAAATGTTTTCTAAATATTCTTAATCCCCAAGGCAAAGATCAAACAGTGTATTTTATTTCAACATTAAAAAAAAGCTTTCTCTTTTTAAAAAAAGGGTAGTAGTAAAAGAAACTCCATTTGTCACATTTACATTCTACAATTTGTAGATACCTTTAGAATAGCATGAATACATAATAGAAAACTGCAGTAGGAGAAAACTTCCTCAGGACTTTTTTCCGAGGATTTGTTCTTTCAGAGATTCAGTGCAGTTTACATTACCTGCACTAACGATTCTGTTACTGCATTAGTCAATCAGGGAAGTCGTTCTAACTTGGCCTGTAGAGATTTAAAATTCCCAACAGTTGTCTGAACCATTAGTGTCGGGCTCATAGACTGAAGTTCAACCAGGTAGCAACTGACAGCATCCAAGCAAACATTTGTGAATCGCCGCCTGTAAAGAAAACACAGAACAGTAACAAGCTCCTTTTTGTTCCTGTATATTAGAATTAATCTGAAATAGAAAGTGAGCATTCTTTGAGTTTTAATGGAATAACATATCAGGAAGATACTGTCGGCTACTTTTAGTTTTCAACTATTTATTAGAAAAATTATTTTTGAAATCTAATGCTTGTGACTAAGGCATAATGGGAAAATAAATGAACCATTACTATTTATCTGATATTAAATATAAACTATAAAACACAATACAGTTAATAGCAATGTGAAATATTTAATATTTAGATATTACTTTAGATATCAATACAGCCAATGTATAAGTTACTAATTCAGACAGCAATTTAAATAAATTAGAATCAAATTGCAATTTAGGTATTCTAATAAATTAGTGTATTTAAATTGGCAAATCATAGAAAACTGATCAAGTGAGAAAATATGGAGGTAAACTGTATGTGATCAGGGGATATTTACATGTATATTTTTAAAATAGGAAACATTTATGTTTATAGAAGTTATCAAGACTTTGCCTAGTTCTACTCATTATTTTTGAGACAAGATAGCTCTGACTGAAGCTTGAATTGAAGTTCACCTATTCAAACAAAAATTGTCAAAGCTAGAAATGATATACAGGCAACTTATTCAAGTACTTAGCTATTTTTTCACTGGAAACTTTTTCTAATATTACACTGAAATTTTTGCCTAGTGTGAACTAAGCTGAATTTTAGTCTTGGAGACTGATTCATCATCAACCTCTTAAAAACAATTTGGAAAGATCTATCCCAATGTTTAGGCTTCTCTTTTCCAGAATAACTCAAAGCTTCTAGAATTTCAACACGAAAAGGTTCAGTTTTCAGTCACAAAATGTCTGATTCTAATTTCCCCCCCACTTTTCCCACATTGCCTCAAATTTTTCCGTACTACTCCTTGAAGTATGTTGCCAAAAATTTACAAAATAATCCTCTCAATTCCTCATGGATATTCAGTGAAATGAAGAAAATTAACTCTGTTGTAGCAGTTTATATGGAGAACCCTAAAATTTTCTAACAAATGGTTTTGAGTGAAGAGTGCCAGTGCCAGTAATCACTGCTAGGAATAAAATACTAAATTCACCCAAAAGAAAAGAAGAAAAACTTTGGGGATTACTGAAGTGCAGTATTTTAGGGTATTTTATATCTTTCACTTTTTATTAGGATATAGTTGCCCTTCTTACCTCATAGCTACTCTGCTTGGATCTTGTACATATCCTGATAGTAATACATGAATACATTCTAAGAGGTGTAAAGGCTTTTTCATTCTATTCCAATATGGGTCCTAAAAAAAAAAGATCCAAAATATTAACGAGAAATGGTAAGGACACGAGAAAAAAAAAGTGTGTGATGTGTATGCAAAGTGTCAGCAGTGGCAGTTATTTATTCCTTGTACCAAAAACATAAGATAAATGGGAATTTTATCTTAATCTAAGTTATATCTATATTAAAGTAATGTTTTGGTTTAAGTACTAAAACATACATGAGTTTAACTTGGTTTTCTATTACTAAACAATCTGCAATGTAATAGATTGTAGGAAGTTCTGAATTCCTATGAATCTGGGTAAAAAGAAGCTAGTCAATTCTCTTTGTTAATTGCATCAATGGATCAGACAAGATGCAGTAAATACAGCAAATTTTAATCACTATTAGGAAACAAAATTAATATATTCAATAGATGCTGTTCCTTCTGCAGTATAAGAACTCTATTTCATCCTAAATCTGCTCTAGGTGGAGTAAAAGGAAAAAAAAATTTCCTCATGCTCTAGGACTGAAAAGAATAAAAACAACAGAGAGGGGAAAATGCAGCTTTAAGAGTCTTTGAGTAAAAAGCAAAACTATGAATGTGATATTTTACTGAATGTCACCTTACATTACTTTATGTTTCCCACTAAAGACAGACCTTGATAGTAGCTGAAAACAGAATTGTTATTTTGTGCTATTTTCCTTACTCGTGCTTTAAACAGCTGGTCATATACTTCAAGCAGCCTTGGCAATGGCACTCCAATTTCTTGCATGGTGTATGTTACAAAACCTACATCCCAGTTCAAAGAGCAGACCTGTTGTTCTAGAAACTGCACTAAAAAATCTGGAGGACAAAAAAAAGGGAATATTTACATTCCAACTTGTTAATGGGAGTCTAGCAAAGAAAGGCATTTAAAAGTCATTTATTCAAGATTAATTTTTCTTTCTTCCACACAGTTGGTACTTTTCTCCTGTGAAGCACACAGTACAGGTTCCCTCAGTCTACACTTGAGGGAAGGCTAGACAAAATGTAAGTACCTTCAAAGACGGTATTAGGCTATGAACAAGGCATGGTAGGGATTAGTCACACTAAGGCCTTTGTTACAGTTTTGCCATGCAACTGTGCTGTCAAGAAAAATGTATTAATTTTTGTTTTAGCACAAAACACATACTACCATTACGTTTGCTAGAACAGCCAGCAACATTACTGGAGCTTTTATCAGATTTTAGTTCCAATAACAATTAATAATGTATTGTTTGGCACTAAATGTTCATACTGACTGTTGTTGCACAGTATTTTAGTATTATAAAAGAAGATTGAGCACTGAACAATACAGTTTCCAGGTTTACATATAATACCAACATGTCAAAACATGAGTATTTCAAAAGCAGAAACTCCAAAAAGGATCCAGAAATTTCCTGAGTTTTGTTTTCAGAATTTACCCCTTCAGACAGCAGCAGGTATTTCAAGAGACAGCAGACCAATGTGGTTGCCTAAAGTCTAATTTTATACAAAAATACACATTTTTATGTAGCCCTTCGATAGAAACAAACTAAATTCTAAAATGGAATCTGTACAGCCATCCAAACTGCTACTGCCATCTAAACTTCATTTACTTCCTGTTTCTTTTAGGATTAAAAAAAGACAGAAATTTTTTAGTTTAAAACTCTGCTGAAAGAAAGCTGAGACCCATTCACGTAACATATATTCTTATTCAGTATGCAGGCTAAACAACTTGCCCAAAGGAAAGTAACGAGGTGTGCCAGCATAGATCTTTCCAAGCAGTGTTAACTTCAAACAAAGTGCTTGCATTCTGTCAGCGGGGCTCAGAGATACACTATCACTCAATTCTGAAAGAGGAAAGAAAACATTTGGAGAGAACTTCGGAGAAGACTATTGTCAATGCAAAATCAGCACATGGAAGTGAAAATACAACCTTTTCTAGTGTATATTCACATATGTTTAACTTTCATTGAAGTTCCATGCAAATATTCTTAAAACACAACCAAACAAAAACACATCCCCAAACCCCACAACAAACCCACTACCACATAGCTTTTCCCTCAAAAGCCTATTAATGTTGTTTGCACTCGAGCCCAAAATCCAAGGGGCAAAAAACGCAGAGCAACCAAACAGAAAGAGAGTGAATTACTAACTCATGCTAAAGGATCGTCACGGCTGAGTGGCCAAGCTTGCAGAGCTGTGCCCACTACTCTGTTTCTCTGTAAATGGGACAGAAACCTTACACTCCACTCCTATCAACATCATGCATGCACAATTCTTTGAAGATTTTCTAATTTTTGTCTTTATAAATTTATTTACTTTTTAGCATTTAATTTACATGTAGCATTTTTATTATAATTTCTTAAGAGTGAAATCTTCAGACAGAATTTCACTTGTATTCTGAAGTCCATATATAATGGCATCATGGGATGAAACAACTTTTGAAACATTATCTGCAATGTGATTATTCAAGCCTTATGCACAATATACTCAAACATATATGTAAAAATATCACTTTCTGTCCTTTAGGTACACAAACCAAAGGCAATAACGTTAATGAATTACTAGTTAACTACACTAAAATAACATATTACAGAATAGTCCAAAAAAGATGCATCTCACTTGGACAGCATAACAGTAGCAGCACACTCAGTCTTAAAAGCTATAACTGTACCACTTTCCTATAGTTCTAGCTTGTACCACTCCTAGTCCACTAAGACCTACCTTTTTCAATGATTTCTTGCCAAAGAGTTTGCACCAAGATAGGGTCAGAATGACCAGCACAATGTATAATTGCAAGCTTGCACTCCGAGAGTTTAAAAGGGTCAGCAAATTCTCCGTAAAGCTGAAAGAAAAATTACCTGGCTTTACATTTCATTTAGGATAAAAAGGAAATTCTAAAAGTCAGCTGTTCCTTGTGTGGTAGACCACCAGACTAGCAAAAGTGCAACTTAAGTAATTGTTGTCAATCACTAAGTCTTTTTTGCTACATTTAGTTTCACTTTTTAAACAAAATCCCAAATTTTACATGAAGTTAAAATAAAAACTGTTAGTTTTTCAACAATTTTACTAACAAATGAAGAAATCTAAGAGACTTAATAAAGAAGATGAACATGTGAAAGCCATTAAGGTACTGAAGACTGAAACATTATTGAAGTACAGTAAATGACAGTGTAGGGTAACAGATATTCTGAGACCAGGAATGCTAACCTGTCTATTACTTTTCCTAATCAGCAGAGGATCATTCTTTGCAAAACA
This sequence comes from Pachyramphus minor, assembly GCA_013397135.1. Taxonomy (NCBI): domain Eukaryota; kingdom Metazoa; phylum Chordata; class Aves; order Passeriformes; family Tyrannidae; genus Pachyramphus; species Pachyramphus minor. The sequence goes on from VYXB01002808.1 coordinate 73,172, forward strand.
CTTTTCCCCCTAAAAATTTTGATAAAACTGAATTTTAACACAGGGAAATTTCAATCACCTTTGTTATATCCATCAGCTCAGCATCAAGTTGGGAGATTGCATCTTGTACTGAAGAGTGATGGGAATACTGACGCTGTAACGTTTCTTGTATTTGAAGCTGGATCCCTGCAACCTTGTTTAAAATGAAAAATAAAGTATTTCAAGATTGAAGGAATTTAATCAGAGTTTAAGAATACACCCAGAATAAACTTATTTAAATGCAGAAATGTTACAACCTTACACCACTGAATCTATTATCATATCATAGTTACCTATCAACTTCGTAAGTTTGCCATGTCAGGAAGACAGCAAATCAGAAAACAGAACTGTTAATAAAAATGTCATGTGCCAATGAGACAAAGTGAAATCATGCATTTACAGTGTAGCTTAGATTAATTTTTTTTCTTACTTCCATTTTCTCTTCTAGTTCATGTAGGAATTCACCATCTGCAGCTATAGAAGATATGGCTGTGGAACTTTTGGCACTCAAAATGGCACGTGCAATGTACTCAAGACGCTGCTGAAGAGAAATTTCTGTGCTGCAAACCAAATATTCAAAACAAGATAGGCACTTAATACAATTATTTGAGGAGTAGTTATATTTTAACTAGACCCTGGGAATTAGCATGTGGCTTTTCCTGATTTTACTAAATTATGCAGGACATGATCCATCCACGTAACCCCACCTTTGCTGCAGGCTCAGTTCTAATGTATTTCTCAACTCATTGCTCCAGTTAAACTATTGCATTACAAAAATCTGTGTAAGAAATGACCACCTTATATACAGTACTTACAAAATACATTGCAAACTGATGTATAATACATAAAATAAACATTACAATCTTTCCAATAACTGTCTGGATTCAAGACTAATATATTCTATTAATTCAAATTTTATTAGAAAACCTCCTTGGGTATTGGCATTTTCTTGTCCTTGGCCTTAAGATATGTACACGTAAGGTCTTGATTTTAGGTTGTTTGACTTTTACCTAGTTACCTCAGTATATGCAACAGACTGCACATAATCCATACCTATGCAGGTCAGCCAACTTAGCCAAGATTCTGGCAGCACTACTAAAATTTCTGTTCTTCTCAAAATATCTCCACAGTAAATCCATATAGCGAACTTTGTTTTGGTCAATCTTGGTCATCCGCACCAGGTAAGGTTCCAAAAATGGGGCAGTAACCTGCAGAAGTCATACAGATAACATTCATACTCTTGCTCTTGTTTCTTTAAAGCACCAGCATTATTACAAATAACTCTTCTAGTTTGTTGTCTGTAGATGAGCTCACCTGTAACAGCTTGTCTGCCAAGTCAGCTTGTATCAACCAGTTGTAAAGTGCAATACTGAAGAGTTCATCTGTTGAACGCTGAGCCAGCTTTAGCATTTGTTCAAACTGAGGGAGGGAAAGGCCAAAGCTGTTACTCCACATGTGGTTACATTACATTAAGCACTGAATTCCTATGTGACAATACTTCAGTACATGTTATTTGCATGCCATTGTTTCTACAGATTCTCTAGATATAGAAACCAATTCATGACAAATCTTCACTTTGAACGAATCCGTAATTTTATTAAAATAATAAATTCTATACCCCTTCAAATCACACTGCTTTCTGGAATGCAGTCATGACTTTTTTGTGAGTTACTTACATGGTGCCCTGCTTCTTCATTGCTTAGCATGTTGGGGTCAGATGAGAGCACTGGAGGACCAGGCTTTTTGGGTACACTGGGAGACTGAGGAGCGGCTTTACTTTGATTCACTAACTCTTGAAGGGTATCAGTGATACACTTGTAGCTGTTCAATCTGTAAACAGAGCAGAAGAAAAGTCTCATAATTTTCATTGCCACTGTCTATGAAAGATTATTCTCAAGTGCTGATCATTGTAAGATAGTTGTCACAATCTAGCTTATTCTCATTCATATTGCTAACAAGTATTTTTTGTCATGTTCAGATCACAATGTATTCTGCATCTATCATGTTAGGCATTGTTCCATATTAAGTTGGTGCCATATTAACCACAATTAAGGGAAGCATACTGAGTAAAAAAATGCTTGTTATGACCCTACATAACCTCCCTAAAAGAGCTCCTTTTCCAGTCACTTGAAATAAAGCACCCCATATAACGATCATAAATTATCCTGAAAACTTGCCTCTCTTGAAAAGCTTGGAGTCCAACAACATCCTCTTCTGGTTCTCCATTTTTATAGAAATGAAGGCCCAGACCTTGGGGATCTTTCTTCTCCGCAGCTGTAAGACAGAGTTCTACTACTCCCTCATAGAAACGCACTAGGAAAAATCAAAACAAATATCACTATTCATTATTGTAGTAAATCTACAACAAAATGGTGACATTAAGCACTTATCATTTTAGCAAGTGAGAAAAAATAGACACTATTCACTCTGTTCTGGATCACATAAAGGCTTACAGCTGTACCCAAGCTGCGTGATTTATATGCAAGTTTGAGCTTGGATATGAAGTTACATCAGAATGTCCTGCACAATGTGTAACACTGTACAGAGGCCCAAATCTGTAACTGTTACAACAGTTACATCTATATTTAAATTATGTACTGGCTTCTACTGCACTGAACAGAATTCAGAACCACCTTTTCCAATCTTTTATTTGGTATAAAACCTTACCTGAAACCATCTGCTTACACACAGCCCAACAATTTTCCTAAAAATATTGTAACCACATATATGAAACAAATGGACACTGCAATATTAAATAAGTGCATGGAAATATTTTAAGACATTTTTTTGGTTGGTTGGTGAACTCCAGAAAGGCTTTAAAAGAACAGGCTGGCACATTTTAATTCTAAGAGTTGTTAACTAACTGTTTATGGTAAAATGAGTTGAAAGTTAGGAAACAAAACAAATAGAAAAGAAGATGGCATGAAAGGACACCATAGAAACTATCTGACAGAACATGATCAGTGACTGGCTCTTACCCTGCCTATATTGTGCACAAACATTAGCAAGGTCTACTTGGTTGCTGATCTTCTGGTACTCTTTTAGTGACTCTCTCAGCATCTTCTCTTTTTCCATTTTGCTCTGAGCCTGTCGAGAGCGCTGAAGAAGTTCATTTGCCTAGAGACAAATCATGGGAAAATGGAAATTATTCACAAGAGCACATCATGAATGGATCTTGGATACTGTCAATGAGTTATTATTCCAAACTTCAAAGCTGAAACAGTAGAAACATCATCCTCTCAAAAGTACTCTCTGGTCACTAAGTTTCCAGCAGAAAGGCTACAGCAGCGGTAGAGAGAAGGGATGAAAACCAAATGGTTCCCCATTCTCTTCTCACTGGTTCCTTACTTCAAATTTATTTGAAAACCTTTAAAGACCAAAGGTCTTAAACACAATTATCTTTTACAAATTCCATTAAACTATGCAACAGACAAAATCCAAGACTCTATGCTGAGGAAAAACTGAAATAAGAAAACCTTTTATCAACATAAGGAAGACAGATACACATAAGATTAGAAGTAGAGGCTCTGTAAACATTACAAATAACTGCAAATGCTTTAAATAACTTTCATGTAATGTTCAGCATTAATCTACTGAAAGATACAAATACGCCCATGACTTTTTGCTTTGTTTTTTGTGCTTCTGACTTACCAGCTATCCAACTTACCTCACATGAACATGTTAAGTTGTGTTTTGGCACTGTAAAATCTGGGAGTGCACTTACCTTGGAACACACAGCATCATCAGTGCTGTAAAGAAGAGGACAGATATCTTGCAAATGGGCAATGATGCCATCCACAGCAGCGTTATCTCTGATGTAACAGTTTATGAGAGAAGCAATAAGTGCTCCAGTCAACTCTCTGTCTCTAATCACCAAGTCTTTAAAAGCAGTAATCTTTAACTGTTCTTGAAGTTCCTGAAGATAGACAGAATATCAACAGTTTACCGAATCTTTCACTTTATTCTGTTGTTACAGCAGCAAAATTAATTGTTTCCAGTAATTAAAAACATACAGATCTCCAATGACTGAAGTGCACACCACAGCAATATATTATTTAAAACACACATTATATAGCAAAATGGAAAGAATAAAGAAAGGTCTATCAATGAAAGCACTAGATCCCTGGACGCCTAAGGACTCCTCTCCTCTTAGCAGACTTCCTCTGCCATCTTCACTATGTGTCACCTCTGTTTCAGATCTCTGCAAGTAAGAATTGAACTCATAGTTCCCCTTACTTCACAGGGCACTGTCAGAATGCACACCCTATAAAATGAGTATGTCATAGTTTTTAAGAATGGAAACCATCTTATTGTCACAGATTAAAAAAATGACAGATGTAATAAAAGGAGGATTTTGAAAAATTCAAGGTCTACACTCTTTATGCTTTTAAAAATAAATTACACTGAAGGTTACTAGTTTTTTATTTATTAGGAATATTTGCTAATATAGAGTTGCTAGCAGTGTCTATATGGTGTCTATAGATGATCAGGAACAGCATAATAATGTTACAAAACCTCTAAATCTACTGAAGACAGAGGAAAATGTTCTAATTTTTACACAGTTAGTTAACTCCTTATCCACCACAAGATAAAAGCTGCCCAAAGCTCCCCAGTGCCACAGTGTGAAGAATAACAGCTTCTGTGCATCTGAGATTTTAAAGTTATTCTTTTTAGGGAAAAAGAATACAACTTCTTAAATAGTTTATTTTCCTATCAAGTCCTAGGACAAAATGCCTAGTATTCTAATTATTAGCTTTTTCAACACTTAGGCGCAAATTTGACATTAGCAAAGAGTGCACAGCAGTAGCACCCATAGTTCTGCAAGTTTCCTTCTTTACAAACCAAGGGAGGCTGAAAGAACTGGCACTGTTTAACCTGGAGGTTCAGGGGGGCAGTATGTGGCATCTCACTAATATTTTTGCGAAGGTGTAAAGAAGTCAGAGCCAGACTTTTCTCAGTGGTGCTCAGTAAACAATACACTACACAATGGTCAAAAGCTGAAGCAAAGGAAATTATACTTGAATAGAAATCTTTTTTACTCTAAAGGTGGTTCAACACTGCAACAAGTTGCCCCAAGACATGTGGAGATTCCACCTTTGGATACATAAAAATCCTTACTGGACATGGTCCTGGGCAACCTGCTCTAGTTAACCCTGCTTTGAGGGTCAACCAGATTACTCCCTCCTCACTGCAGAGGGAGTAGACAATTTCCAGTGATTCTTTCCAACCTCAGCTGTTCTGTGGTACATTCTGGAAACCTACCTACAGAGAAGTGCACAGACTCTACTATCTTATTTCTCTCCAACTTCCATCAAGACTAAGGCAAAGAGTGAATTCCACTTGACTGGAAAACATTGGTCTACCCTTTTCAGCACATTTTCCAGAATGTGCTTAAGGTGAAAACACGGTTATTCATACAATCAGACTCATTATTAACCATCAATATAAGTGAAACATAATTTATTTTCAATGACACTTCCAATTTCATAAAATTGGGTGATCACGTCAATACTAGATGTCAGACTCTTATACACTTGCAACCTGAATAATGTAATAGTCCTTTGGGAATAACTTATGTAGCAAAGGAAATTCAGGGGATTAGTATAAACAACTTAAAGTTATGTGATCCAGATCTTACCTTCTGAAGCTCACCTACAGCAACACTGAACTGGTGCTCACATAGTAACTTCCACAAAGCCAGTGCCTGGCAGGTTTTGCGAACAAGCTGTTGGATGCCTTGAAGTGAAGTCTTCTCAGTTAGCTGTGCCTCAGCTGAAAAAGCAGAGATTGTCAGCAAATAACTGTTCTACACAGTTCAAATTAGTCTGTAAGTTTCTTAGGTTTTACAGCAACAATTTCCTTAAATGTCTGATTTTTTTCCCTCTTCCATTATTGATTAAGGCTGTCCAGCTCTCTCTTGAGATAACTGCAATGTTGATATTTCCCTGAAGAAATACTATCTGTTAACATTTACTTTAAACCAAACAATACAAATGTTTGCCTATTTTTTCATAAATAGCTATTATAAATGTATGTGTGATGAACATAAATCCATACAGATTCCCCTTTTATTTGAGTACCTGTATTTACTTGTAGAGAGGACAATTACAGTTACAGCTGTGGTCAACACTATCTTTAAAGCAACAACTACTCCAAAAACTAATAACATTTAAATCAGATAAGATGTACTATATTAATGAAAGGATAATGTATTCATAACATGGGTGGAACATAACTGCAACAATTTCTGCCTGTACTTTTGAGTGCTTACAGTTCATAAATGAGGTAACAATACACCATGTCACTTAGAAATCCAAAAGAGTTTATGAACTTTGTAAATATTAAAAATGAAACATAAAATTACTAAACGTCTACCAAACCTTACATAATGAACTAAAAAAAAAAAAAAAAAAAAAAGAAAAAAAA